>JAUJYZ010000651.1:0-80906 GCA_033675265.1 Actinostola sp. cb2023 | reverse complement strand
TTTTTCCCACTGGTTTGATTAAATTTTTGTGGTCTGAAGCCGCATCTACACGAGCAAGTTTTCCTTGACAAGTTTTCCTTTACAAGGAAGACTTGCTCGTGTAGACGACAAAAAACATCGCCAATTTTTCCTTGTCAAGGAAAACTTGCTCGTGTAGATGAATTTTTTTTTTTTAATTGTCAATTTTTCCTTGTCAAGGAAAACTTGTCAAGGAAAACTTGTTCGTGTAGAAAACATCGCCTAACCTTAAGGTTATCAAGTTTAGGGTTTTATGGTGGGTAATTTATGTGTTTAGGTTAGTTGTAAAGGATTAAACTGAAAGGAAGTGAATTAAGAAACCAAAACAATGGACTAAGCAAATTCAACCATTAATTGGAAAAATTCAAACCCCAACATCTTTTTCCACCTCCAAGATAAACTTTTATCTTCAGTTTACCAGTTTTCAAGGTTCCTTATCTTCGATCTTACAAACAATACAGTAATCAAAGAAAATAATTCCAACATGATATTGTTTATATATTCTTTGTGTACATGTTGTGCGAAACAATATCTATAACGTGCGAGTATTGTATTGTTTGTCCCAGTTGTTCTAAGGAATATGACGACCTTGAAAAGGAAGAATACAAGATCAATCCCATCGTTGGCTCCCTGTAGCTTCCAGTTGCCAACAAATATTAAAAGTCAAATAAATGCGCCCTTTTTGTCATCAAAATGCTAACTAACTATCGCTCGGAATTGGACAGATTTGTCTGGAATTCGAAACTATATTGTAAATTTTAATCAAACTGATACATATTTAAAAAGAGTGCATGGGTCTCCCATATTTGATATTTTGTTTATTTTCTTGCGAAAGTTATGGCTTTATTTCATTACAACAAAAACTGAAGAAACTATAACAAAAAGTTTAAAATATTTGCGTCAGTTAATTGCTATGTATGAATAAACGAATCAACTACCAATAGAGTTCTATTGATTCTCAGTTTTATTCGTTGCATCATTAGAAAACCTTTGACACTGAATAACGAAAACAATTATAATTAATTATAAAAAATAAAAAATAAATTATTAAAACATACTTCCAGTTCATTATTATTCCGTTAGTGTATTTTTCATCGATTTGAAATTCTGTCCGTAAAGTTTTGAATCAATATAGACGATATTAAAGCTTGCATTGAGCGGGAAATGTGGTGTTTTTTTCTGTAACTTTACCAATCATACTTTAAATATTTTATGACTTCATAACAAAGTAATTCATAAAATTGTATTCAAAATTTGATTATCAGATTTTAGGCGGAAAACAATGATTGGAGTGAGATGCAGCTGTTGTAGCTTAGTACTGACTTCACATCAAACACAGTACAAGCAATTTCGGCTACAACCATGAACAAGTTGATGTGTATCTTATGGTTGCAGATATTAATCTTGACAGGCGTTTTCACCGTTGGTAAGTTTGTTTAGTTACGGTAACTTTTGCATAGAAAACAATAGTGTTTCTCTCTCGAAAATAGAACTGCAGTCATAACCAAATTACTTTTGGGAACTTTGAAACATTGGAAACTTTGAAAACCAGCTAGTTTGTTTGATTTTTAAATGACCCTTGGGCGTGTCTCTTGGGCGTCACGTCTCTCGCGTGACACTTGGGCGGTCTGAAAAGGTTTTGGATCTAACGCACGTCAGGATCTGATACATATACCGGGTAACCCATGAACCAATCTCTGTATCTTTTTGCACTCGAATCCGTTTCTTAAAGTAAATCGGAAGACCTTTGCAGTATAGTAAATATAGAAAAGGCGAAATAATTGACATCAGAAATCAAGTCATTGTCATTGAAAACAATAATTTCGAAAGACTTCTGTGCAAGTCATTAATTGCTGCGAGCGAAGCGAGCAGCGAAACTAATCTGGACATGGGCTTCCTGTGTTGTGTGTGGACGCGTTTCACTGGGCTCTTTATTATCCAGCTTGATTCGAGACTTTGAGGAATCGATCAAGATGATTTCTGAGTATGACGTCACTGGTCATGACCTCGTGGTTATTGCGAAATCCACATGGTACTTATGATCAGCGGTGGTAATAACATGGCCGCTGTGATACAATACGTTCTCCTTGTAGCTATTGGTTGCATTGTACTTACACTCGGAAAAGAAAGCGAAAGCTTGACATGTTCATAGCGACTGTATAATACAGTCAGGAATATTTGGCGAGATTGTCTACTATAGCCGTGTACGGGGAATGATGAAAGTTCGCCGTGATAATGGTGCTAGAACTGATAAACAAACGAATAGCTGGTCATCTACACATCTATATTAAATCTAGATGTTCTTAAGTTTTATTCATCTACTGGTATATGTTCAAGGTAATTTAATCATGGAGCAGAAGCCGTCAAAGTTCGTTCTACGATGACGGTAAATAAGAATACATGCGTACTTTATTTTACCTCACATCGACCGTTTCAAGTTCGACTAAAAATACTACTGCAGCCTGGCTACGCAGGCTATTATATTTCTGAAATTTATTCGTTCATATTGAAAGGACTAATTCTCCAGAGAACACCATGTTTACATCACATGGTTTGAAATGGGCAATTTACATACGAAGCTAAAGAGGTGTATTGTGTCGAGGTCTATTGTGTCGCCAATTGCTGGCTTTCAATCAGCTGTTAAAACTCCTTGAATCTCATTATTTGCTTCAAATGACGGGCAAACACTGCCCGTCAATTTGAAGCACAGGAAGCCCAAACATAGAAGTGAACTTTAAAATATATCATATCATTTGCTGAAATGTAGAATGAATGTTCACAGTTACATTTTGCAACTAATTCAACTCGCAGCACTTCACTTTCTATTAGAAACGGCTAGTTATTTAGAATTAACGAAGATGTGGAAATTATTTTTCTATTATAAAGTCCAAGCAGTCATCTTAAAGTATTCACAAGCAACTGCTATAGATGTCCTGAATCATTGCTAAGCTTTGAACTCTAAAAACAACCCACGGCAACTTTCTGTCAGTATGAAACTTTTTTTGGATTCAACGGATTTTGATTATTTTCGGAGGAACGGAAAATAGTTCTCCATTTTAAAAAGTGTTTCTGAGATACGTCATGTACGAATTATTGCGGATTTTTTCTTAACAGAATCGAAGAAGGAGAATTTTATGTATGAGGTTTAGTTTTGAACACTGTTTTTAATTTCTGAAGTGGGTAAGACATAGGCCTTCGGCTAGTTGAAACAGGTTACAGTGTACCAACCAAGGCCACCCAAACAAATTTTCATATACAAATTATCCAATCACAATTGAGTATTTAAACAATAGAATCTGCACAAATTTTCAAATTTTCGCTTTAAAAGCATATATTTTACTTTATATGTGTATGTATATGATCAAGAGTGAACGTAGAAACAGTTTAAATTGTAGAATTCGACATCATTCTGTTATTCAACGTTACAAATGTGATTAGAAAATTTGATTCAAAATATGTTTGGGTGGCCTTGGTTGGTGTAGTCGCACTGTAATTAAGTCCGGTTATGAAGGACGACGCAACAGGATGAAGAAGGCGAACGAAGTTTGAATAAAGTGTTTTGTTGTCTATTCTTTTCATACAATTGTTTCATATTCCGTACGTGTTTTCACTAATTTTGCGCCGCCATCCAACAAGAAGTTATACATTTTTTTTTAAATTAGAGTTGTTAATTTCTCTGACGTCGTCGTCGTCCATTCACGTCAGCTCGATTCGTAAGGTCCCTATTAACTGATTTTTAAGGGAACAATATTGTCATGGCAACCAAGTACAGCATCACTTTCTCAGCTTAATCGTTTGAATAAATTCCAATGTAAAATTTGCATTTAATTTTCGAGATACGTGTCCTTTATGTGATTTTATTTATTACCGGTATCAATTAGTCAACTCGCGTCCATGCGCCCATAGCGTTATAGACACACGAGAGAAAATATCAAGAACTCTTTTAAGATAAAAAATTGAAACAAGCGTAAAGGTGGCCGCACACTAGGGGGAATGAAGCAGGGACATGTCCCAGAAACATGCAGCAGCAACAAAATCACGTTCTGTACACACGAGGGAATGTGTAGCGGGGATATGTAGCAGCAACATAATTACAACATGTACACACCCATGAAAATGCTGCGGGGACGTGTACCAGGGTCATGTAGCAGCGACATGTCCCCCCGTCTGAACTATTGTGTTCCTAGCCATGAAACTGACAAGATTTTGGCAGATATTTTGTCCCTGCAACATGATCCACAAAGTTCAACTGGTTGAACTTCATGGCCATGTTACAGGGACAGAATATCTGCCAAACTCGTGCTTCATCAGCTAGAAACACAATAGTTCAGACGGAGGGACATGTCGCTGCTATATGCCACTGGTACACGTCCCTGATACATTTTCATGGGTGTGTACATGTTGCATGTAATTATGTTGCTGCTATACATATCCCCGATACACGTCCCCGCTACACATTCCCTCGTATGTACAGAACGTGATTTTGTTGCTGCTGCATGTTTCTGGGACATGTCCCTGCTCCATGGCCCCAAGTGTGCGGCCACCTTAAGAGTGTCACCAAGCGTAGCCCAATATAGAAATCAGCCTGCAACCCTTGGGTAAATAGTTCATCGATATATTAGCCAATTAGATCGCGCGTTATATAAGAGATCAAATTTATGCTATTCCATATATCTAATTGCATAATCGTTGTCGGGTTGATAAAAAGGTTGATGATTTGACGGTGTTATTTGAGGGTTTTAATTTCTCAGAATTCCTTTTGGTCATAGCTTTCATGATTTTCGACCCGACAACGATTATGCAATTAGCTATATAGTGAAAAAAAGTGAAGATGACGTGAACGTACAAACCATGGGAAAATAGTTCATTATGATTATGTCCAGCCAATCACGAGCGTGCGTTTTATTGTTACAATAAAGTCACGTGATTCATTATGTTTTCAATTTCTGCACGCGGAACTGCGAGTTGATACCAGCGCCATTACATTCAGTTCTCACAATGCCGTGTACTTTTGCATCTCAAATTGAAATTCCACGCGAGGAAATTGATTACTATATAATGAATCACGTGACTTTATTGTTCAGTAGTATTGTAGCCTTTTCATCTGGACAATTAACCTTTTTGAGAATGACTGTATATGAACAAACAGTATAAATCTGACTTTACACCTAACGCTAAGAATGACTTTATTGAACTATGTTTAGATGGATGCAAAACAATGGTGTTCAAAGTGCAACTCCACGGAACAGCTCTGTCCAACTATGTGTTCAAGACCTTGAGAGCATCAGAGGAGAGTCATTGCAGGATTCATTGCTACATGAACGATCAATGTCTGTCATGCAACTATATATCTGATGGAATGACGTGTGAGCTGAGTGAATCCGATCACGTGATGCATCCTGAGTACTTGGTAGCCAGGCCAGGCTCTGTTTATCTTGCAGCGGAGGTGAGTTTGTTCCTTTCATTATACGATTTACAGAGCAAAGATGAGAACGTATTTCATGGTTTGTTGGTAAACCCCGTCTCAGCTGGAATAAAATAAATAGGATTTAAAATCGAAACCCTTTGAAAGGAATTTGTTTTAAATGACTGTTTTTTTCGGTGGTGGAAATAGAAAAAAAAAGTAACAGCGCAACTCGTATGATGGATTCTAGCAGACCACAGATTAATAATATAACCGTGCACAAACAGATCAGATTTTTTGCATATATCAAAAGTTCAGCCAATAAAACAAAATATTGTGCACGGTCGATGTTTCCATGTTGGCTTCTTCGCCATGCTTTTCTATTAACTACGATCAGACTGAAGCAAACCAGTTCCTGCTATCAATGTACAGTATAGTAGTACATGAAAGATCATTCTCATACTCATTAATTATTCATGATGAAACCAGCCAATCAAATGCGCAGAATAATGCCACGTGATGTACCTTTAAAGTACGTACTTATCACGAGGGACGATTAGAACTAATCGTATAACAATCATATAACAATCATCGAGACCTTGGACAGAGAATAGAGGCAATACAACTTTCCGAATTCGCTATAATCTGAAAGCAGGCTCTACTTCATGCTACTCAAGAGTCCGGCCAACACATGTGGGATACGATGTCCTCGACTCTGCGCATGAGCAGAGCATATGCAAAGACTAGAGTTCTTGCTTTTCCGGACTAAAATCGTGGAACTCTTTATTTAATGCCTTTAGGTCATTGCATGTAATAATTAATGAGTATGAGAAGTCGTTCCAAAGCCGAGAATGAGGACTATAGACGGGGTTTCCAGTCCGAGGCGAACACTGACAGACTACATAGAACCTTGTGATAATATGAACTAATGAAATCTTTCTGGGTCTCAGCAAAGTAGAATTCGTAGAAGGTTTAGTACGCTTTCTACAAACTAATAGATTCCAAGAAGAAATTTTCATTTAATTTGGCCGCCAAATCCATGTCTCTATTTCCACTGTCCTACTACACGTTGTTTTTTGGTCTCTCTACCGATCTTTTCCCGGCTGGCTGATTTTCTGCACGAAGTATATGTCCACTTCATCAGTTGCCGTACACATATTCACTCAGCTCGTATTTATATTATTATTTTGCAGAACAATTGCACCTGCGCCAAACACCAAGTTTGTCGGTATGACTTTAATGACAACACGCATCAGTGTGGATGTAAAACTGGCTTTACGGGATCCCTGTGTACCATCGGTGAGTAAATGTTTAATGTCAAAAGGGTTTGTACTGATCTAAAACTCCAGGGAACTGGTCAAGGCATTTGTTTTTATTAGAAAATGGTTTCAACGGATTATGATAAACTTGAAAGTATAGTATAGTATGTGGGGAATGTTCCCAATTTAATTTTTGCGGTGTACAAACGTTGGGTTCTCATTCAAGTGTCATCATGAATTCGCAGAGAATGCGGTAATCCGTGATCGATCGATACATTATATTTTATAGATATCTTTATTTACAGAGGGTAATCCTTTCAGCGAATTCAGAAGAAGACAGAATCGAAATTGAGAGAAAGTTAAAGTGCTATAAATATACCGGTAAAGTTCTTCTGAGCAGAAAGGATAATTGAGAGAAAAAATCTCTGACCCCGATGGGATTCGAACTGACTCGAACATGACCCTCGGAACTGATCACCAATACAAGACTAGACTGGAAGCATGCCGTAAAATGTTATAAAGATACCCATAAAGTTATTTCGAGTGTTATACCTAGAAAGAAAGGAGAAAGAGAAAAAATATCTGATCCCGATGGAACTTAAGGGTGAACTAACATTTCGTTACTATGCAACCGCGTTGCTATGGAGTTTTACATGTCTTCAATTCTTTAGCTTTGTTGAGGATTTTTTTTCTGAAATGTTGATATTTTATAGCCTTGTTAAGACGAAATCCGCCAGGAGATCGAGTGATATTCGCGGTCAGCGGAATAAAATCCCACTAAGCATTGCGCGCTCAGTCATCAAATATTTTGGGGGAATATGAAAGCAGCCATCTTGTATTTGCAGAAGCGATTGGCAAGATTTGAACTATTCTCTCGGTTTATGTGCAATTTTCGAGACAAAAAGTTATCAAAGTTATATTTGTTGTAGTTTGTATTGCTAGAAGTCCGATGTATTCCTTAAAAAGCGTATTTCGGCTGTGTAAATCAGGAAATTAAACGTGGGCTACCATGCGACTAAATTCACAGTACAGATCAGTGCATGGACTCCAACAGATGACTGAAAACCAAGCCATATTATTTACCGACACATACCAATATAACAGGTAAAATGTTTGCTTCGAATGTACAATTCTTTGGTTAGGTTGTTTACTGCAGTAAATCTATTTCAATCCGATGTTTGTCCTGTCTTGATTACTATTTCCCTGGGCTGCTTCCGGCGGGAGATTTCGGCGGGAACACTCGCACGCGCGCGTCTGTTCATCAATTTAAATGGCTTTTGAAAAACAAACAAAGTCTGAAGTCTGGTACATGGTTGGTATGTTACTTTTCGGACCATCAAAATCCACCACTTTTGCTGTTTTACCTACCACAAGATAAACACCCTAGTATTAAAAGAGCTCAGTAGAAATGTCAAGTGGAAGCTGCTCCGAATGTGGACAGAATTTTCAAGACAAGGAATTGAGACCCATTACAGGTTTTCCCCTGAGTGAAAAGCGAGTTTGTTCAAAGTGTCGCTGGGCAATTGAACATACGTGCAGAGTTAAAGGTTGTAAGACTCCGAAATCAAAGGTGAAACTACTTCCGCTTCCCGTAAGGTTGAGTCAGTCCACTCAAGTTGTCCAACAGAGTATTTTAGCCAAATTTGAAATGTCAGTATTGACAAAATATTGCTGTAAATCATGTTATAATAAGTTACATGCAGCTACAAGAGAGTTTGGATCTCCATCAGATGAAGAGCACTCTCGAGAGCATGCTGGCAAAAAAGGGAGGCCTTGTGTTTCTTACAATGATGCATGTAGGAAGACACAAACAAAAATAGAAAAAAAAGCAGCCAATGCATTTCTTGAGAGCATGGTAACATTAAAAGAAACAATCAGTAATATTTCTGGAGACTGTGGTGAGGAGTTGTTTAATGTTACCATGGGCAAGATGAATGAAACACCTGATAAGGTAATTAAAGGGGGTCTCATCGAGCCCGATAATAATTTAATCGATGCTCAGTGCTTTTGGTTTGCCTTGTTGTGCACACGATTCATCACCTACAGTTATAATAATAATTATTATTATTGAGTTGAGTGCAAACACTAAATCCATGCAACATTTTGCACTGATTAGTACTAAATAACACAATGAAACATTAGAAAACATTTGAAATATCAGTATTTCGTACTAGATAGTAATATTTATAGTGCATGGATTTAGTGTTTTCACTCTACAGAACCATTATCTTGACAACATGTAGTGCAATAAATAAATTTCACACATACACATGAAAAACATTGGAAACAGCATTGCAAGGGTTTGTCATGATGATGACTATATTTACAATATTGTATTGTCATGTTTCACACATCGAGTGTATATATTTTTTCTAGCATCAACAGTCAATGCCTTCTGTCAATAACAACATCTTTGAAGGACTTACATCAGCCTACATGTATGCACAGGCCAAAAGTGAGAGAATAAAGATTCTAAGCTCTGTAGCACCACACATGGATAATAAGACTTTGCAGACACATTTTTATTGTATTGAAGATGGCCAAAAAATATGCTGTACACCATATGAAATGACAAAAGCACGGGTTCACTATCAACAACATGGCGCAGCTGTTTCTGCACCCAAAGAACCACCAACACACTACATGAGAATTTCTCCAGATAGCTTGGCTTTCCTTATTGATTTCCTTCATAGTCCTGAGTGTACTGAGAGATCTTCCTACAAAACTGCTGATTGCAGTGGAAAAAAGAAATATTGGTTAAGTGATCTCCTTGGAAGTGGCACCCAACCAGTCTTGCACCTAAAACGGAATAAGGAAAAACTATTTAGTATGTACAAAGAAGAATGTTCAAAACAAAGTGAAATACCAATAGGGAGAACTCTTTTCTATCAGGGGTTGGAAGCAGGCAATTTCCATCAACTGGTTGAAATGGCTGGTCTTTGTAATATCTGCACCGAAAGTGGAGCTGAGAACTTTGAAAAATTAAATAAGCTGGCAGAAAGAGTAGAATTACACTGGCTAGAAAATAATGAAAGGGAATGTCCAATTCCAGATATCAAGACAAGAGCCAAAGGCCTAAAGGGTTATTTGTTGTCAGATTACACAAACAACTTGAGAAAGCATGACGAGTGTGCTAGCCACTGCATAGAGTGGTGTTTAAATGATGCACCAACTTGTGCAGATGAGAAGCATACAAACAGTTGCCCTAACTGTAATGAGCGATGGCTACTAGTAGAAAGTCTGAATAACACTGTGAAGCAACTGAATTGTCCCTCGGATGAAAAGGATTCCTTGCTTTCTGAAATCATGGATATAGATGAGAATCTGTCAAAATACATGTCACATCTTATACGGGGCAAACACCAGAGAGAATGTTACATAGAAGAAATGAAGAATCTCAAACCAGGGCATGCTGTTGGTGTGTGCGACTATATGATGAAGCTCATGTTTAAAAGGCTGTATGAGCCCCAGAGAGAATGGTTTGGAAAAAAAGGTGCCTCTGTGCATGGAGTCATGTTTTTGTTTCGAGAGGAGGAAGATGGACCGATTCTAACAGAGTACCATGATGCCATCAGCGAGACAGACGATACACAGAATTGGTTCTTTAGTGCTAGCTGCCTTGAAGAGAGTGCCAAGAATATGAAAGCTCTACATCCTGAAATCACCTCCCTGTCTATGTGGTCTGATAATGGTCCTCATTACAAAAATTCAAGTTTGATAATATGGTTACAAAAATTCAAAGAACTCACTGGTATACATCTCAAGAAGTTCTCCAATTTTGAGGCCCAAAAGGGTAAGACAAAGTTGGACAGTCATTATGCAACTCTGAAATTTGCTCTACGTCAACACATGAAGGAAGGACATAGTGTCATGTGTGGTGAAGATATTGTACAGGGAACTAAGGACAGACTCAGAGGAACACATGTGTATCCCATAGATATAAATCGTCAAGCTGAGCCACCATCTGCCAAGACACTGGCTGGAATTTCACAGTATGGTGATTTTGAGTACACATCTAATGGCATTGTAATGAGAGAAAACACAAACATCGGAGAAGGGAAGCTTTACACCAATGCGAACCTCAACAAACACTTTAAGAATGACATTAGTACTACATCAGCATCAACTGATTTTGACATCACTTATGCCAAAACAGTCAACAAATTGCTTCCAAAAGGGCCAAAATCAAAGGTACAACAGCATCCAGTGGAAACTACAAAATGTACCAAAGAAGCAGCTAGAATGCCTAATGAAACTCTAAAGGAATGCAAGATTTGTGGCAAACAATTTCTTCGCCCTGGAAACATCAACCGACATGAAAACAGTGGTGCGTGTAACATAAATAATAATAATGAAAAAAGAGTTGTCATATCACGCACATCAAATTATTCAATATGCGATACAAAAAATCCCGCAATCATCAATTCCGTTAGTAAAATCCATCAACAAGCAGGAAAAAAGAAAAGTGCTGAATGCACCAACGAGGAATGGACAACAAGTTTAAAAGGAAGTGCTCAAAGGCGTGCAACCAAAAGAAAAGCAGTTAGGTTTACAAATGAACAAAAAGAAATCATGGAAAGATGTTTTGATTCTGGAATTACGAGCAAATCTGCACGATATACACCTCTTCAGTGTCAAAAAGAGATGACAAAACAAATTGGACCCGATCTTACCTTGAAAGAGAACCAAATCAGATCTTATTTCAGTAGGCGTCATGGAAAACATGCTGTAAAAGAGGAATAGATCAGATGTAAACGTTTGTATCATTATTCATGTACGAAAGGCATGTTTGTGGTGCTTTTTTACTCACAAAAATCAGTGCCTACAATAATTATCAATTATTCGCCAAAGGCGAAGTCATTATCAGAGATTATTATTCAATTTTCATATATTGTACAAATTCCGATCTTCTGGTTGGTTGATTTGTACCACGTGACGTGTGGTAATGACGTGACAACAGTGGTGACGTCATTATCGTGGTGTATAAGCCGTGGTGTAAGCTTTTACTCCACGGTATTAGTATTAGTTAGTATTAGCTTGCCTCTGCAATGTATACAAATTGAATAATAAAAATGTTAACGCCCTCTTTGCTTGTGAGTTATCGGGCTTTTATTACCTTCACTCGTTCACTAACTGAATTAACTCGAAATTTTCTCATACTGCACTCGGTTACGCCTCGTACAGTATTTAAATTTCTCATTAGACTGCAAAACAGTCCCTACTTCTTCGCGAAACTCTGTCGAGAAGAGTTGAAGTTTGATCGAGTCATTGGGGCCTATTCTCTCGCAGCCCCAATGACTCTATCGAACTTCAACTCTTCTCGACAGAGTTTCGCGAAGAAGTAGGGGCTGTTTTGCAGTCTCATTCATTTTTAGTGAACTTGTGCAGGTAAATCCCGATGAAACCATCCCGATAACCCACTAGTTTACAAAGGTAAACTAATTGGGGACACCTATTTACATACAATAGAAAAATTATAAAACTAGATATTTACTCATAGATAAAATTTACTCATACATTGTATGTTAGTTGTCTACAATTTCATAAAGGAAAAGTCAGATAATACTACTGAATTTCATAACATTATGAAAAGTTTGCTGTGGTTGGACAGGTAATATAAAGTAATATTATATTTGTATTTCATTCTATGCATCCTTTTTAGATACATTGTATACAATATATATACTGTATTTACAAGTAATAAAAAAATATTTGCAGAATGGAGAATGAGCTGAAATGTGGAATGCATGTCCAGATAAATCGAACTATCATTTCGATCCTTCGCTTTACCTTCAACCTGCTGGTTACACGTAACTGATTTGAAATTGACAAGTGTTGGGTTTTGCAAGTGCAAAATTCCATTGAGAACCTACAAAACAGCGAGCTCGTAAACACAGTGGTGTTGCTTCGATTATCTTAGAATTCACAGGCCATTAAGAATATATGTCACTTGCTCTACTGGTTAAATACTAAGCTGTTCCAATTATAACTAGTACGATTTTCTAGCACTGAACAAAAAATATGACTAACGCCGTCGGAATTCGAAAATGAGCAATCGAGTTCGCACGCAAAAGCCAGTTCCTTTGAAGGTATAATAAACGCGTCAGAGTCGAATTGCGTGGTCAAGATACTGGACACCCTTAGTTCTTTTGAATAAGCAAGATTCTTCTATGTCTAGCTTCATATTTGTGCATTTTTGTCAAAAATTCGCAACGCCCTCAAAACTAAGAAAACAACGTCTGTTGCAATAAGGCATAGCAACTCTCATTCGCAGTTTCACTGTCCGGTGTTGCCCAGATTTACAAATATTTGGCTCAAATTTATTCGTTAATGTCAAAATAAGTATATGTATTATTTCCAACTCATTCCAAGTAGGCTGACTAGCACAACACATTACCAACAGCCGGCAAATGATCTAAAATTCCAATGAACTTTCGCAGTTTCGGTAAGAACTTGTAAAGAAAATTGAAATGGCACCAAATGCCAATAAAACTCGGCGAATATAATAAAATGACCATCAAATGAAAATAAAATTACTTAGTTTTACTAAACTACGAAGTCTTGTGGAATTTCTTCTCATAAAGAGAAAAACAATTGAATGCAGACGGCTACCATACCGAGGCGTTCAAGATGGCCATGTGCCTTCACTGCTTCAGGATAGATATGACGATAATACTCATTCTACCGTACTACACAGCCTTTCCTACTAATACCGAGACATTCATAGATCTCAAACGTTTTTGTCCAACAAATAATATATGTGTACAATGTATAGATTACTTACCGTGTGGAGTTGTTTCCCCAACTAGAAGACGAGTTGGCGAGGTTGTTCCGGTTCTTGTCAAATCGTCATATACCAAAAACATCTCCTAAACTCAATTCGTTGGGCACAGAAGCTCATCATATCTCGGCTACTTCAACATGACAGTCCCTTTAGTGATCTGAAGTTCTTAAAACTGCGATCGTATTCGTATTTTAAACAAATTCACGGCAAGAATGTGCTTCTTGTTCAGAACTGACAGAAGCACGCGACTAGGTTGTGTTTGGGAGTTAAAGCGCAATGCATTGTGGGATTTTATTCCAGGCCCTACTCGATCTCCTGGCGGATTTCGTCTTAAACATCCTACTTCTCTAAAAACCGCTGGATCCTCGAGCATGCTGCTTGGGTACAACAGGAAAATCAAAACGTCTTTGCTGCATAATAATTGTTATGCCAAATGACAGAATAGAGAACTGTCTAAACATTTTCGTAGGATTCTTTTCCGAAATCCATCAATTCAATGCTGAAAAAGAACGGTAAATTTAACAAGACTTCACTGCGCATGCGCAGATTCTCGTTTTCAAAAACCTTCAAAATTTTCGATCACGTTCACTGAGGGTTGTTTTTTTCTAACCTAGAATATCAACAACGACCTAGTCAACATTGCTGAGCATGCTTTTTATAAACTGAAGACAGTATGACAAGTTATGGAATTTAATCCTTTAAAACAGTTCGAAAAACGTCCATAAAAAAAACATTTTTCATTTAAATGCCAAATCCATGCTCAGTTGTCTGCTCCTTGTGTTGTAGAACAAGTGTATAATCATAGATTTACAGTATCTTATAAATCCTTGGAAAAAAAGAGCGTTTTCTGTTTTGATGACGTCATTGTGACGTAATTTGGTGACGTCATGCTATGACAAAGCTTTCTCTCTTACAATCACTTCCTATAAGTCCCTTCTCTTCTCTTTTAATTTTACGATTTTTTTGAGGTTTCAAATTTTCCTTAGCAACAGTCGAAATAAATATGTTAGTCCACCTGTAGTAGTAGACGGTAGTTGTTCCGTTTACAAGAAGCAAGATAGGGTTCTTTGTAAGATAGGCCAGCAGAAGTTCACTTTTAATACGTTCACTGTTTAGACTACTGTAACAACAACGTCCGTCACACAACGCACCGACGCTAAACTATCTGATTACAAATGGTCAAATGGTCACGAGTTGACCTTGTCCTACACACTTCCCCCCAAAGGAGAAACTTCGTCCCGAAGGTAAAAACATGATTAAACAAAATAGATTTGTTCTAACAGTGTCTGTTAAGTACTATGGCCATATCTGTGTTCTTCTTCTGTTGATCACCCTTTTGACACGTGAACTTGATTTGAAATACAATTTGGATAACGTCCACAATGGAGACAGTAGTGCTTGGGATCTATGTGTGATGGTTGGTTGGTAACCAAGCCGTATTGGTGGATTGGACATTCTGCCCGAGCGAGTCCTCAGAACCGGTTCTGAGTCCGCGTCGAGATCTGACCGCTCGTCGCTTGGCCGCTCGTCGCCGCTTGGTTGCTCGTCGCCGCTTGGCCGCTCGTCGCCGCTTGGTTGCTCGTCGCCGCTTGGCAGCTCGTCGTCACTTGGCTGCTCGTCGCCGCTTGGCTGCTCGTCGCCGCTTGGCTGCTCGTCGTCGCTTGGCTGCTCGTCGTCGCTTGGCTGCTCGTCGTCGCTTGGCTGCTCGTCGTCGCTTGGCTGCTCGTCGTCGCTTGCGGGCTGCTCGTCGTCGCTTGGCTGCTCGTCGTCTTCAGATTCGTCGTCTTCCGAATCGTCGTCCTCAGACTCGGTTTGGGATGCCGAGTGCTGCTCGTCGTCGGTGACACTTGCGTCAACGTCGGTTGACTCAAATGCTTTGACTAACATCAAGTCTTGATCTTGTAGAGGTAACGAGTTGCTATTTTCAGTATTTGTGGAAAGGTTTGCTGCGCCTCGTTGAGTACTATGTTCAGTGTTACAGGACTGTCTCTGTTCCTGTGGTCGTGGAGCTCCAGTTTGGTCTTGGAGGACCCTGTAAGGTAAAAGCAGGTTACGGTGCAGCACCCTGTTTTTACCTCCATCGACTCGTCTCACTATGTAGACAGGTAGATCACCCGATTTTCGGATGACAGTGTAGGGGGTATCCTCCCAGCGGTCTTGCAGCTTGTTCTTTCCTCTAATGCTGAGATTCTTCACTAGTACGTAATCTCCGGGTTGTAAAGATGACTCCACCGTCTTAGCATCATACCTTCCTTTGTTATACTCCGCTCTTTTCTCCGCTTCTCTTTTTGCGACGTCATACGCATGCGACAGGCGGGCCTTGAGATTCTCGGCGTATACAGCGTAAGGTCGGGCAGGTTGCTGTTCCTTGTTTATCCCGAGTGCGATGTCAACTGGTAATCTTGGTTGACGTCCATACATTAAGAAGTAGGGAGAATAACCAGTTGTTGAGTGTCTTGTGCAGTTATATGCATGAACAAGGGGCGCTATGTGTTCCGGCCAATCTTTCTTCTGATCCACATCGAGGGCGCCGAGCATGCTGAGTAGCGTTCTGTTAAAACGCTCAGTCTGGCCATTCCCCTGGGGATGGTAGGGTGTGGTCCTTGACTTTACGATGCCCGCAACTTTACACAGATCTTTGATTACGCGTGACTCGAAGTCTCGCCCTTGGTCCGAGTGGAGTCTTTGTGGCAGTCCAAAATGTACCAATACCTTCTCCCACAGGACTTTAGCTACGGTTTCTGCTTTCTGATTGCGCGTGGGTATTGCCCAGGCGAACTTTGTAAAGCTGTCGGTGACAACGAGTACATTTTCGTAGCCTCCCTTGCCTTTCTCGATCGACAAGAAGTCAACTGCTAACAGTTCCATGGGCTCAGTTGCGACAATGGAGACCATAGGTGCACGTGGAGGGTCAGGAGTCTTCCGTTTGATGCACCTCTCGCATTCTTTGATGTGTTTGTCAACACTGCTCGTCATGCCGGGCCAGAAGAAACGCTGCTGAATGAGGTCAAGAGTCTTGTCCTTACCCAGGTGGCCAACATTGTCATGCAGACCCGTCAGAACACGCTTGTGCATTGAGTCCGGTAGGACAAGTTGGAATACTTCTTTATCGTCAACTAGGCGCCGCCGAAACAAAACCCCATTACGAAGGGTGAGTCTCTCTCTGTCCCTTAAGATCTGTCGAACGAGACGACTCTCTCGTTCCGGGTTCACATTCTGGTCGTGAAGGAGTGTTGTGGCTCGACTGATGATAGGATCCTCTCTCTGTAGCTTGATCCAATCTGTGGTAGCCATTACTTTGAAATTGGTATGTTGAGAGAACAATACGTCAGGGATTGCTGCGGGCTGCATGGCTAGTGCTTCCACCGATGGATAAACGAGGGTTTCATCGTCATACTGCGATTGAACGGCGTGGTAGCTGCAAATTGCTCGGAATGCTTCCCTGGAACAGGTGTTCGCATTGCTACTATCCAATAGGTTGAGTTTCGCCAAGAATGGGCGGATGTACTCCATATCGGTAGGTGTCTCGTCGGTGCCTGGAGCACATGAGTTGTACGGCACTCGTGACAGTCCATCCGCGTCGCCGTTGGCTTTTCCTGCTCGATATGTGATGTCGAAGTCAAATGTAGACAGGTCGGCCAACCATCGGTGGTCGGTGGCACTGAGTTTTGCGGTGGTAAGGAGGTATGTCAAGGGGTTGCTGCCCGTCACCACGTGGAACTTTCGTCCGTACAGGTACTGTTTGAATTTATCGGTCACTGCCCACTTTAGAGCGAGGAACTCGCGGCGATATGCAGAGTATCGTCGTTCTGCTGCATTCAGGGAGCGACTGCCATAAGCTATGACACGAGGTTTTCCATCCTGCGCTTGGTATAATGCGGCGCCCAGGCCCTCTCCTGAGGCATCAGTGTGGAGGATGAAGGGAGAGCTGAAATCTGGGAAAGCCAAAATTGGGCAGGAAGACAATCTGTTGATCAGCGTCGTGAACGCTTGCTGGCAATCAACCGTCCAGGTGAAAGGCTCTGCTAATTTCCGATTGGTCCCTTTTACATCAGGGCTACGCAACAAGCTGTTGAGTGGGGCAGCAATCTTAGCGAATCCCTCGATGAACGATCGATAGTACCCCGCAAATCCTAGAAATGTTTGAAGCTCTTTCACGTTCTTGGGTGGGTGTCCCAACCATTTCTTTAAAACTACAACTTTATCTGGATCTGGTCCCACTCCCTCCCTGGAAACTACGTGGCCCAGGTAGGTTAACTTGGTTTGAAACAGTTTACATTTCGAAGGCTTTAGTTTGAGACCATACTCGCCCAATCGAGTCAATACAGCTTCAAGACGCTCAAGCATTTCGTCGAAGCTTCGTGCAAAGACAATGACATCGTCTAGGTATGCAAGACAGATCTCGAGGTTTAAACCTGTCAAGCAGCGTTCCATTAGACGTTGAAAAGTTGCTGGTGCATTTGTTAATCCGAAAGCCATGCGATTGTACTCGTACAAACCAAAAGGAGTGGTCACAGCTGTCTTGTGCTTGTCTTCTTCTTTCATTTCCACTTGCAGGTAGCCACTTTGTAGATCAAGCGAACAAAACCAACGGGCACCATGTAGGGCTTCCAATGTCTCCTGTATTCTTGGTAACGGATAAGAATCTCGAACCGTTTTAGCGTTGATCTTCCGATAGTCAACACAGATTCTCAAGCTACCATCACGTTTGTGGACTAGCACTACAGGCGATGCGTAGGGACTCTTTGACTCTCTAATGACATCCGAATCCAGCAGTGCCATTAAAGCTTCCCGGAATTCTTGTAGCTGACCCGGGGGTACACGTCTATAAGGCTCTCGCGTCGGCACGTTGTCGGTAAGAAGGATTTCGTGGCGGACGGCGGCTGTACAACCCAGGTCTTTGTCGTCTTTAGCGAAGAAGTATGACATCTTTGACAACAGCGCGTGAGTCTTGGTTTTCTCGTCCGCGTTTAGAGTAATGTCGTCGAGATTAAAAAACTCGCGTAGATGATGAGTTTGTTCACTTTCTGGTGACTCTACCGTAGGGCGAGGGACTACCTTTGCAACGTGTGCATATGCTATAAGTGCTTTAGCTTGTAGCGTTACAGGTTGATTACTGTTATTTGTGATTTCCACGGGAATTTTGCAACTAGTACGGTCCGTCGACAGGGTAATCAGTCCCGGGGTTACAGCTAATCCACCCTGCCCGGTCGTCTCGAGAAGAACATCCTTTGTATGACAGGAGGGGATGTTATGGACTAGACATTTGAGTACAACCGATTCTTGCGCGTTGACGGTAATGGCGTGTCTAGAAACGCAGTGGACCTTCAATCCTGCGTCATGCGTGGCGATTTAACCGTTCCGTGTCTCGCATATCTTGGTAAACCCGTCGCCAGGCAGAGGAAGTCCGCAGGGTCTGTAGGAACCTTTTACCCCCAACCGTCTGACACCTTTGCTGAAACTGTTTTGCAATGTTCGTCCCGACTACGAGAGGAACCCTTCGATTGTACTCATTGTCAGGGACAACTAAGGCTAGTGCGTCTAGTGGCGAGTCGACACCAGCCTCCTCCCCAGGGAATCTAACGTTAATAGAAATATACCCTAAGAAAGGTACATTTTGTCCAGCTGCACCCACAACACGCAAGATATCTTTCACCGAGTGAATTTGGCAGTCTCTGAGATGTTTATCATAAAAAGCCTTGGACACAGATGTGATTTGACTGCCTGTGTCCAAAAGGGCCAAACAAGCTTGACCATTTACGAAAGCTACAGATTCATTCGGCTCTCCGACAAGTTCCTTGAGGACCGTCGCCAATTGATCGGGGCGGGGCTTTGGTAAGTTCAAGACCTCTGATTGCCCCTGGGCAAAGGCCTTTGTTCGTTTCCCGAAAATCCCGCGCTGGCATCCGGGGTGTTTCTACATCCTATTTGCACATGGCCTATTTGGCCACACCGGTAACACACCGTCTCCCTCCCCCTGTTTGGGGATGGCACAGAGTTTTGCGCTGGTCGTTTCTGCTACCCATTGGTCTTTACGAAATCGCGCACTTCCTGAGCTAACGAACGCACTTCCGCTACCCACGCCGGGGTCTGGGGTTCAGCCAAATTCGCTTTGGATTTCTGTGACTCCTGGCTTTCAGGGAATGATACCTGGTGATATCGGGCGACCCCCCTCGGTTTTTGGACACACAATTCCTTCTCTCCATACCTCGCGGCTGTAATTAATTCGGCAAATGTTTTGCACGCATCCTTCTTATGGCGGGCTTTGTCTTTGATGGGGTCCCTTATCCCCTCCCAAAACAGCATTCTGAGTTGTCTTTCGACAGCAGTTTCATCCGGCAGCATTTCCGTACCCCTGGCCATCGCCATACGGATATGATTGTCTAAACGCGAGGCAAACGCAGCTACTTCTTCATTTTCGCGCTGCCTAAACCTATACGCCTCGGCAAGGACTTCGTCTCCCGTAGCAGCACCAACATCGCTATAAAACTGATCCAGCTTTTCCAGAATTTCAGCCGACTGTGAGTCAGCCCCCAACCCCACTAACTTGGTCTTGGCTTCCCCTTGCAATGACCGGCGGATTTGCTCTGTAATCAGGCCATCGGTATATAGCCCCCCGCGGACAGCAGAGTCGACTTCGTAACGCCAAATTCGATATGGAACCCCTTTACCCTTTTCAGTGTCGCCAAAGCCAAAGAATTGCGAAAACTGGGGACGTGAAACTAGTTGTACCGAGTTCATGGCAGCCGAGCCCGTGTTATTTATGGGTTGGCTCGTTGATTTGCGATACTTATTATCACTCACGGTTGCTGCTACGCGATACCTGAGGAACGCTCCCAAACTAGCAAATTCTTCTTTGAACGCCTGTATACTAGATTTATGCTTATCTTTGTAAGCTTCCATCAGCTCATCTTCTCCCAGGCCATCTGGACTCTCTGTAAGAATCGCCTGGACTCTCGTAACTTCTACGGTGATTTTCTCTTCGGTTGTAAATTCCATCACTCGAGACAACAGTAAAACAGCAATTACTCCAGATTACTTCTCTTCTTCAACTGATACTTTCCTTAGTCCTTTATCGGGCGCCAATATGTAATAGTAGACGGTAGTTGTTCCGTTTACAAGAAGCAAGATAGGGTTCTTTGTAAGATAGGCCAGCAGAAGTTCACTTTTAATACGTTCACTGTTTAGACTACTGTAACAACAACGTCCGTCACACAACGCACCGACGCTAAACTATCTGATTACAAATGGTCAAATGGTCACGAGTTGACCTTGTCCTACACACCCTTAACTCTCCCTTAATTTCTATCTGCATGCCGGTTTCACTAGTGCTAGGCGGCCTTAATTATTTTCTAATATTGTGTATACACTCATTTCGATAAAGTTAGTCGCGCCAGAAAAGCTTCGAAGGTGAGACAAAGAAGGACCATGGGTACATACATTTTAACCAACCCAGGATCCCAGGATCCTCATCGGTCTCACCTTCGAAGCTTTACGGGTGACTAGCTTTATCGAAATGAGTAATGCCATTTACTACTACCCTTATACTACAAACTAACAGTTCTAGGACAATTCCTAATATGACAATTTTAAGGGGAATTCGAAGTATTTGTTTTCCCAAAAACCAGTGACAATCCTTCAAGAAATTCGTTGGCTAATCGAATTGAAGTTCGGAAGAATTAATCGATGACATATTTTCTTAAGATAGTTTGACTTTATATTATAAACAACTTCATAATAAACTCATCGTCAGATGAAGATGACACGACGCACGTCATCTACAATCATAAAATGAAAATCCAGCGAAACCACCACAAAAAGATGACACTTCACCTTACTGTAAACAGCAACAAAGCCGCTGAACTTGTGCAAACTTTTAACTTGAATATAGCCATTTCAGCGCTTTTCACAATACCTTCTAATCAATAACAACGATTGTATTCAACTTACTACAACGTACTGTCCTATAGACTGAATGCAATAATGCCGTCCAATTTCAATTGCCATTGTTCTGGACTGACTAGCCTCGTGTTCATGTGGAAACACAAAAGCATTTTCACCTGTATGAGAGGCTAGTCAGTCCAGAACGATGGCAATTCAAATTGGACGCCATTATTGCATTCGGCCTATTGCATCTAAATTACAACGTACTCAGGTCCTTTACATCTAAATTACACGTACTGTCCTATTGCATCTAAATTCAGGCAATGTACTCAGGTCCTATTGCATCTAAATTACAACGTACGCAGGTCCTATTACATCTAAATTACAACGTACTGTCTTATTGCATCTAAATTACAATGTACTCAGGTCCTATTGCATCTAAATTACACGTATTATCCTATTGCATCTAAATTACAACGCACTGTCCTATTGCATCTAAATTACAACGTACTGTCCTATTGCATCTAAATTACACGCACTGTCCTATTGCATCTAAATTACACGCACTGTCCTATTGCATCTAAATTACAACGTACTCAGGTCCTATTACATCTAAATTACAACGTACTGTCCTATTGCATCTAAATTACAATGTACTCAGGTCCTATTACATCTAAATTACACGTACTGTCCTATTGCATCTAAATTACAACGCACTGTCCTATTGCATCTAAATTACAACGTACTGTCCTATTGCATCTAAATTACACGCACTGTCCTATTGCATCTAAATTACATGCACTGTCCTATTGCATCTAAATTACAACGTACTGTCCTATTTCATCCAAATTACACGCACTGTCCTATTGCATCTAAATTACACGCACTGTCCTATTGCATCTAAATTACAACGTACTGTCCTATTGCATCTAAATTACACGCACTGTCCTATTGCATCTAAATTACAACGTACTGTCCTATTTCATCTAAATTACACGCACTGTCCTATTGCATCTATATTACAACGTACTGTCCTATTGCATCTGAATTACAAGGTACTGTCCTATTGCATCTAAATTACAACGTACTGTCCTATTGCATCTAAATCACAACGTACTGTCCTATTGCATATAAATTACAACGTACTGTCCTATTGCATCTAAATTACAACGTACTCAGGTCCTATTGCATCTAAATTACAATGTACTGTCCTATTGCATCTAAATTACAACGTACTGTCCTATTGCATCTAAATTACAACGTTCTGCCCTATTGCATCTAAATTACAACGTACTGTCCTATTACATCTAAATTACAACGTACTGTCCTATTGCATCTAAATTACAACGTACTCAGGTCCTATTGCATCTAAATTACAACGTACTCCGTTCCTATTGCAAGTACCTGGAGCTTAAAATACAGTAGGTAGTACAAAATGATTCCACGTACTTTTGTTGGATAGGCATCTTTATCTTCGGAGAGAATTTCTGAAAGAACTCCCTTAGCTTGCATTCGATAATCGCTACATTTTGGCGGGAAAGATGGCGACGATTCTGTATTATAATTATTAAGGTCGCCGAACGAGTTAGCTGACACGGACATGAGATTCTGGAGCTCTTGGTCGTTAACACATGAGGTTGGGTTTCTGCCTAAGAATCCCAGCCAGAACACCGAATAGCTCAGACACATGTACTCGTAAACCTCTTCTTCTTTGGTCGCCTCCATCAAATACTCGATGATCTATTTGCGCGCCATTTACATCATGCAAGCGAAATTGCCTTGATTTGCAGAGGAATACAGAGAGCAAGCACAGCACTTTGGAATATTTTGTTGATCGCCCACAAATTCTGCTGTTCAGTTCCTACCCTGTTTATCAGTGATTGCCGCATCGATCCCACGGCCTCGATCTACACGGCTCAGTAACTTTATTTACAACTTCAAAATCGCGCTCGCTTGTCAGAACTCATTTGATGAGAGTACACAGAAATGTATTGCTACGGAAAGAAGGCAAACAACTAATTGGCCTTTGAAAGACAATGATGACATATAGTATTTCGATCGATAGCAACCGCGCTACCCCATTGTGACCATTATAACTTGGCTCTGGCTCCTTATGCATTGTACTTAGGTCCTATTACATCTAAATTACAACGTACTCAGGTCCTATTACATCTAAATTACACGCACTATCCTATTGCATCTAAATTACAACGCACTGTCCTATTGCATCTAAATTACAACGTACTGTCCTATTGCATCTAAATTTCACGCACTGTCCTATTGCATCTAAATTACACGCACTGTCCTATTGCATCTAAATTACAACGTACTCAGGTCCTATTACATCTAAATTACAACGTACTGTCCTATTGCATCTAAATTACAATGTACTCAGGTCCTATTGCATCTAAATTACACGTACTATCTTATTGCATCTAAATTACAACTCACTGTCCTATTGCATCTAAATTACAACGTACTGTCCTATTGCATCTAAATTACACGCACTGTCCTATTGCATCTAAATTACAACGTACTGTCCTATTTCATCTAAATTACACGCACTGTCCTATTGCATCTAAATTACACGCACTGTCCTATTGCATCTAAATTACACGTACTGTCCTATTGCATCTAAGTTACAACGTACTGTCCTATTACATCTAAATTACAACGTACTGTCCTATTGCATTTAAATTACACGTACTGTCCTATTGCATCTAAATTACACGTACTGTCCTATTGCATCTAAATTACAACGTACTGTCCTATTGCATCTAAATTACAACGTACTGTCCTATTGCATCTAAATTACACGCACTGTCCTATTGCATCTAAATTACACATACTGTCCTATTGCATCTAAATTACAACATACTGTCCTATTGCATCTAAATTACACGCACTGTCCTATTGCATCTAAATTACAACGTACTGTCCTATTGCATCTAAATTACAACGTACTGTCCTATTGCATCTAAATTACACGCACTGTCCTATTGCATCTAAATTACACGCACTGTCCTATTGCATCTAAATTACAACGTACTGTCCTATTGCATCTAAATTACAATGTACTGTCCTATTGCATCTTAATTACAACGTACTGTCCTATTGCATCTAAATTACACGTACTGTCCCTATTGCATCTAAATTACAACGTACTGTCCTATTGCATCTAAATTACAACGTACTGTCCTATTGCATCTAAATTACACGTACTGTCCCTATTGCTACTAGATTACAACGTACTGTCCTATTGCATTTAAATTACACATACTGTCCTATTGCATCTAAATTACAACGTACTGTCCTATTGCATCTAAATTACAACGTACTGTCCTATTGCATCTAAATTACAACGTATTGTACTATAGCATCTAAATTACAACGTACTGTCCTATTGCATCTAAATTACAACGTACTGACCTATTGCATCTAAATTACAACATACTGTCCTATTGCATCTAAATTACAACGTATTGTCCTATAGCATCTAAATTACAACGTACTGTCCTATTTCATCTAAATTACAACGTACTGTCCTATTGCATCTAAATCACAACGTACTGTCCTATTGCATCTAAATTACAACGTACTGTCCTATTGCATCTAAATCACAATGTACTGTCCTATTGCATCTAAATTACACGTACTGTCCTATTGCATCTAAATTACAATGTACTGTCCTATTGCATCTAAATTACAACGTACTGTCCTATTGCATCTAAATTACAACGTACTGTCCTATTGCATCTAAATTACACGTACTGTCCTATTGCATCTAAATTACAACGTACTGTCCTATTGCATCTAAATTACAACGTACTGTCCTATTGCATCTAAATTACAACGTACTGTCCTATTGCATCTAAATTACAACGTACTGTCCTATTGCATCTAAATTACACGTACTGTCCCTATTGCATCTAGATTACAACGTACAGTCCTATTGCATCTAAATTACAACGTACTGTCCTATTGCATCTAAATTACACATACTGTCCTATTGCATCTAAATTACAACGTACTGTCCTATTGCATCTAAATTACAACGTACTGTCCTATTGCATCTAAATTAGACATACTGTCCTATTGCATCTAAATTACAACGTATTGTCCTATTGCATCTAAATTACACATACTGTCCTATTGCATCTAAATTACAACGTACTGTCCTATTGCATCTAAATTACAACGTACTGTCCTATTGCATCTAAATTACACGTACTGTCCTATTGCATCTAAATTACACATACTGTCCTATTGCATCTAAATTACAACGTACTGTCCTATTGCATCTACATTACACATACTGTCCTATTGCATCTAAATTACAACGTACTGTCCTATTTCATCTAAATTACACGTACTGTCCTATTGCATCTAAATTACAACGTATTGTCCTATAGCATCTAAATTACAACGTACTGTCCTATTTCATCTAAATTACACGTACTGTCCTATTGCATCTAAATTACAACGTACTATCCTATTGCATCTAAATTACAACGTACTGTCCTATTGCATCTAAATTACAACGTACTGTCCTATTGCATCTAAATTACAACGTATTGTCCTATAGCATCTAAATTACAACGTACTGTCCTATTGCATCTAAATTACAACGTATTGTCCTATAGCATCTAAATTACAACGTATTGTCCTATAGCATCTAAATTACACGTACTGTCCCTATTGCATCTAAATTACAACGTACTGTCCTATTGCATCTAAATTACACGTACTGTCCTATTGCATCTAAATTACAAATTCATGCTTTACTTAATTTACTGTACTTTTACGTTTGCAGTAGCTGTTTCCTCAACCCTGGCTACCAACCAATCCTCTACAGCAACAGCGATCACGAGTCCCAGTGACGCTACTGCTACATCGACCCTGACTACCACTGACGCTGCTGCTACAACTACAGCGAGCCTGACTACCACTGACGCTCCTGCTACAACTACAGCGACCCTGACTACCACTGACGCTCCTGCTACAACTACAGCGACCCTGACTACCACTGACGCTCCTGCTACAACTACAGCGACCTTGACTACCACTGACGCTCCTGCTACAGAGATCCTGACTACCACTGAAGCTTCTGCTACAGGTACAGCGAGCCTGAATACCACTGAGGCTTCTGCTACAGGTACAGCGAGCCTGAATACCACTGACGCTCCTGCTACAACTACAGCGAGCCTGAATACCACTGAGGCTTCTACTTTAGTTCCAACGACCGTTCCAGTAGACCCAGGTATTAAACTATATTTTGTTTCTATTTTTATACATTACCTTCAGGCACTTCTTTTTAAGGAGCTCCTTCAAGGAAGCGTAACACGATTTATCCCGCATCATTGAAAATACAACCAATCAGAGAGCAGGATGGCTGTTGCATATTCGGTGGCATTGCAATCTTCATTCCCATCATACCTTGCAGCATTTTTTTAAAGTGATCTTTTTTCTGATGTGGGATAAAGGCTCGTGTATACACATTCTTACTGATTATTATTATATATATATATATTTTTATTTTTATTTTTATTCATTTATTTATCATAATCTTTTTATTTATTTATTTATTTATTTATTTATATTTAATTGTATTTAGATCTTAGTTTTATATTTACAGTACTTTAGATGTTAAGTCTCCCCGATTAGTAGGGCACTTGTGCCCAGCTAGAAGATTTATTGAGATATTAATAAAGTTATTATTATTATATACAGCTTTTTCAAAAAAGGTTCTCTCGTGTTTCGTGCGTATTGCACATTGCGTATTGCACTTTGCGTATTGCATTGTGTATTCGATAATTGAAATGCGTCTTAGGTGTATAAAACAGTCATCTCAAGTACATTAAGGCCTGGGTCTCAAACTTTTCAAAATGGCGGCCGCAATTCAAGAGGGGGTAGTCTAATTCTTTCTCGTTGTAATATTTCTTCTTAACACTTTGGCAATTACAATATAGCCACGATGTTCACAATTACACATGATAGTTTCCATGGAAACATGGAATGTGACCTTTGAACTCTAAATTAAATAATTAATATAAAAGCCTCCTGCATCATATTAAAGCGTTTTACTATGCAGGAAATTGTTATACAAGTGAATCAGAGTTAGTCCATAGTATATATATCAAATGAGGACAATTGCAAATATTATCGGTAAGGCTGATTTAGGCTAAAATGAAATATGATACTTTCAATTTAAGATCATTTAAAAATATTTTTCTTCACCGTCCTCATTGGGATTATAAGTAATGACTTACCCCCTATTCATATCCATAAAAATATCAGACATATGAAAACACTTTACTATAATGCAGAAGCCTTTTATAAAATTATATTTCAATTAGAGTTCAAAGGTCACATACCAAGTTTCCATGGAAACTGTTATGAATTTTTTGTTAAGGTCGTGGCTATATATTATTTGTCAAAGTTTTAAGGCAAAAGATTGCAAAGATAAGGAGAAAGACTACCCCCTCATCAAATAAACGGCAGCCATTTTGAAACCCAGGCCTTAATGCACTTGAGATACCGCCACCATATATAGTGATGGGCTTCGATGGAAAGCTTTTTGGTTTGTCAACATGTTGAGTTAGCTCAGTGAGTAGAAAAATGATTCTCAGTATAATCGGCATATGCAAAACGCAATGTGCAATGCGCAATACGCACGAAGCACGAGACAACGTTTATTGAAATAGCTGTATACTTAGAAATCTAAGTGACGCGTGGGATATTCCACTGATGGTATGCCACTCAAATGCATTGTATAACAAGTATGTAATTTGTTTCAACCGAGGACATTAGACCATGATTACTTTTAATTTCATGGCTTCGGTTATGGCTTTGGAATGATTCTCACTGATGAAATAGCTATATGAATTCGACCCTACACCTCAGAGAAACGGCCATTTATAGAGTTCGTGAGTGGCTGTTTTGTCAGCGAGAATGTCACAATCGTCGACGTTCGGTTAGGGCCTGTTTATATGAGGGGGAGATAACCCTTGTCTCGCGCGCGCAGATAGAATGATACTATACTACTTTCTCAAATTTGTATTTTTTTTCTAAATCATTTTTGTTGTGGGCCAAATTGGAAACCAGTTTAATTTGTTTGTACTTTCTGAATTTGCCACCCACGTGAAATAAGTATATGTAAACGAAACAAGGAGAGATAACTCTAGTGCTAGGGTTGTAATCACCTGAGCACTTCATTAAATATGGTACACGAACCTAGTAACGCAACCAGTAACGCATCCAATGTATGTTGGCATTTTATCATGTAAACGCAATGTAAAGTTGTCCTCTAGTGCTAGGGTTACAACGTACTGTCCTATTGCATCTAAATTACAACGTACCGTCCTATTGCATCTAAATCACAACGTACTGTCCTATTGCATCTAAATTACAACGTACTGTCCTATTGCATCTAAATTACAACGTACTGTCCTATTGCATCTAAATTACAACGTACTGTCCTATTGCATCTAAATTACAATATACTGTCCTATTGCATCTAAATTACAACGTACTGTCCTATTGCATCTAAATTACAATATACTGTCCTATTGCATCTAAATTACAACGTATTGTCCTATAGCATCTAAATTACAACGTACTGTCCTATTGCATCTAAATTACACGTACTGTCCTATTGCATCTAAATTACAACGTATTGTCCTATAGCATCTAAATTACAACGTACTGTCCTATTGCATCTAAATTACAACGTATTGTCCTATAGCATCTAAATTACAACGTACTGTCCTATTGCATCTAAATTACAACGTACTGACCTATTGCATCTAAATTACAACATACTGTCCTATTGCATCTAAATTACAACGTATTGTCCTATAGCATCTAAATTACAACGTACTGTCCTATTGCATCTAAATTACACGTACTGTCCTATTGCATCTAAATTACAACGTACTGTCCTATTGCATCTAAATTACAACGTACTGTCCTATTGCATCTAAATTACAACATACTGTCCTATTGCATCTAAATTACAACGTACTGTCCTATTGCATCTAAATTACAACATACTGTCCTATTGCATCTAAATTACAACGTACCGTCCTATTGCATCTAAATCACAACGTACTGTCCTATTTCATCTAAATTACACGTACTGTCCTATTGCATCTAAATTACAACGTATTGTCCTATTGCATCTAAATTACACGTACTGTCCTATTGCATCTAAATCACAATGTACTGTCCTATTTCATCTAAATCACAACGTACTGTCCTATTTCATCTAAATTACACGTACTGTCCTATTGGCCATTACAAAAAAGAGCAGGGGACTGGGACCAAGTCCGTAAAACTAATTCAATAAGAAACTAGCAAAAATGGGCATCATTTTCTGACAGAGCAGATCAAACTTAGCTAATCTGGAAAGTTTGGTGAACTTTGGCTTAATATTGACGATACTAGAGGGCATCAAAGATGTACATTTTCCCATACAAACTCTGTATTTTTTTACGTTGTCTACCCAAACCATACATTCACTGTTAAATTTCAAAATTTCAAAAGTTTATAATTCCGACAGAATTCACTCAAATCACATCAAACTTTGCACATATGATAATTTCAACATGTTGTTTCATGTCAAAAACTTAATTTCGTAATTACATTAATTCTAATAAACTCGTTTCCAGTCCCCTGCTCTTTTTTGTAATGGGCAATTGCATCTAAATTACAACGTACTGTCCTATTGCATCTAAATTACAACGTACTGTCCTATTTCATCTAAATTACAACGTACTGTCCTATTGCATCTAAATTACAACGTACTGTCCTATTGCATCTAAATTACAACGTACTGTCCTATTGCATCTAAATTACAACATACTGTCCTATTTCATCTAAATTACAACGTACTGTCCTATTTCATCTATATTACAACGTACTGTCCTATTTCATCTAAATTACAACGTACTGTCCTATTTCATCTAAATTACAACGTATTGTCCTATAGCATCTAAATTACAACGTACTGTCCTATTGCATCTAAATTACAACGTACTGTCCTATTGCATCTAAATCACAACGTACTGTCCTATTGCATCTAAATCACAATGTACTGTCCTATTGCATCTAAATTACAACGTACTGTCCTATTGCATCTAAATCACAACGTACTGTCCTATTTCATCTAAATTACAACGTACTGTCCTATTGCATCTAAATCACAACGTACTGTCCTATTGCATCTAAATCACAATATACTGTCCTATTTCATCTAAATTACAACGTACTGTCCTATTGCATCTAAATTACAACGTACTGTCCTATTTCATCTAAATTACAACGTACTGTCCTATTTCATCTAAATTACAACGTACTGTCCTATTTCATCTAAATTACAACGTACTGTCCTATTGCATCTAAATTACAATGTACTCAGGTCCTATTGCATCTAAATTACAACGTACCGTCCTATTGCATCTAAATCACAACGTACTGTCCTATTTCATCTAAATTACACGTACTGTCCTATTGCATCTAAATTACAACGTATTGTCCTATTGCATCTAAATTACACGTACTGTCCTATTGCATCTAAATCACAATGTACTGTCCTATTTCATCTAAATCACAACGTACTGTCCTATTTCATCTAAATTACACGTACTGTCCTATTGGCCATTACAAAAAAGAGCAGGGGACTGGGACCAAGTCCGTAAAACTAATTCAATAAGAAACTAGCAAAAATGGGCATCATTTTTGACAGAGCAGATCAAACTTAGCTAATCTGGAAAGTTTGGTGAACTTTGGCTTAATATTGACGATACTAGAGGGCATCAAAGATGTACATTTTCCCATACAAACTCTGTATTTTTTTACGTTGTCTACCCAAACCATACATTCACTGTTAAATTTCAAAATTTCAAAAGTTTATAATTCCGACAGAATTCACTCAAATCACATCAAACTTTGCACATATGATAATTTCAACATGTTGTTTCATGTCAAAAACTTAATTTCGTAATTACATTAATTCTAATAAACTCGTTTCCAGTCCCCTGCTCTTTTTTGTAATGGGCAATTGCATCTAAATTACAACGTACTGTCCTATTGCATCTAAATTACAACGTACTGTCCTATTTCATCTAAATTACACGTACTGTCCTATTGCATCTAAATTACAACGTACTGTCCTATTGCATCTAAATTACAACGTACTGTCCTATTGCATCTAAATTACAACATACTGTCCTATTTCATCTAAATTACAACGTACTGTCCTATTTCATCTATATTACAACGTACTGTCCTATTTCATCTAAATTACAACGTACTGTCCTATTTCATCTAAATTACAACGTATTGTCCTATAGCATCTAAATTACAACGTACTGTCCTATTGCATCTAAATTACAACGTACTGTCCTATTGCATCTAAATCACAACGTACTGTCCTATTGCATCTAAATCACAATGTACTGTCCTATTGCATCTAAATTACAACGTACTGTCCTATTGCATCTAAATCACAACGTACTGTCCTATTTCATCTAAATTACAACGTACTGTCCTATTGCATCTAAATCACAACGTACTGTCCTATTGCATCTAAATCACAATATACTGTCCTATTTCATCTAAATTACAACGTACTGTCCTATTGCATCTAAATTACAACGTACTGTCCTATTTCATCTAAATTACAACGTACTGTCCTATTTCATCTAAATTACAACGTACTGTCCTATTTCATCTAAATTACAACGTACTGTCCTATTGCATCTAAATTACAATGTACTCAGGTCCTATTGCATCTAAATTATATATATATCTTGTCGAAGAAGCCGTCAACACTACATTGGAGAAATCGCTAGAAGTCTAAGAGAACGCTTCGACGAACTTCTACGTAGCATGAGAAAACAAACTGCCAGTTTCACTGTCACTAAACACTTCGTCACATGTGACCAATATCGCTGATTTACATCGAAGATAGAAAAGAGGTACGACTCTGTGGTGGTTCTACTCTTCGGTTTAAAGCAGAGAGGCCAATGGAACATTCTTTCTTTTAATACGAGGGTTGTATAGGTACCTATCAGTGTATATGATAATCACCAATTTAAGCAAAAAGCATGACTGGCCAAGAGTGAAACGCACCCTAATATATACGCATTACCCATGAGCCCTAGTCGGCAGAATATTAATTTATGACTACATCGCTCCTGTCGCTATGATAATTAGTCAGGAGTCACTAGCTGTCCCGGTAATTCAAATAAACGGATATGACTAATAACAAATTAGGCCAATGGAGTGGTAAACAAAATCACTTGCCTTCCAACAAAAGCCGGAAGGAATGGCATATACCAGCATATACACAAAGCAACAATTTCCTACGGTAAATCAGTGTGTGTCTAAGGGATGCGAGAAACGCGTGTACCCAGGAAAACGATATGTTTCTACTCCATAGATTAACCGAGAATGCGATGAGTACTCAGTGCGTGATACTAACTGAATTCCACGCTGGCCATACCTTTAAACACATTGATCGAAATACCAGAGGTAGAGTTGGTTTGCGATACGAGAGACGCGTTCGCCCTGACACATGCGCGGCGTTTTCATTGGGTTCGCCGATAGAGAAACCAGTAAAGGATGTTATAAAAAGCCCTGCATCTACTAAATTAATTACAAATAAAATTATGCCATCTGTGTCGGATTGGGTAGATATTAACTTGCATTTTCGATATTACTATTTTCCCATAATAATTCTTATGAAATGAGACTTTAGTGACGACACGTTTTATTTTATTTTATTTTTTATTTTATTTTATTAATATATATATATTTTTATAGCCTTTATAGTCATAAATGCGGTTAATAATGTGGTTGCGTTGACGTAACTATAGCTTGTAAATTGCGTTAGTTCGGCTAGCGAGGACAAGTGTATTGGCTACCAAATGGACTGGGGAGCCTGGGCCGACAACTTCGATGGGCTGGCCACTATACCACGACTTTTAAGTTAAAACAACTAATCCGCCAATGAAAATCGTCAAATTTCTGGCGCTTTACGAGAATGAAACAGGTATATATGCGCACGAATGTAGAAAAAGAAACGAGATACAAAAAGGCGCAGCCCACCGAATTGTCGGCCCTAGGCAACCCCGAGGGGCATAAAAGGCATTAGACGCCCGCACCCAGGTACGACAAGACGGTTGCAAAATATCTAAAAATGTTCCATGCATGCGTTAATTAATTTTGGGAGCAAAAATAATAATAGCAAGGTGCATTGAATGCTAGAGAAAACTATATAAATACTATTATAGTGGTAATTTTGAAAGTGGTCCAACTGACCACACCATTAAAATCAGCACCTGTGTTTCTACCTCTACTGCTCCTGCCACGGCAGCTTAGTATGCAATTGTGGTTGCTACTGTACACTATCCCTTCGAACTAAGGAGACTGATAATCACGTCTCTAAATTCTGGCGCGTAAGTGAGTAGTCCAGATTATCTAAAAATGACCTCATGCACGCATGTTATCGTCTAGAATCTGAAGCGCAGCCATAATAGCTGCTAACCGTCGACTTGTACAAGGGAAGCCTCAACAACTGTACGACTGCCTTTGTCTTTTGTCTTTAATACTGATTTGCGCGAAAGGGAAAGAAAAAGGAACCAAAAGGGTAAACAAATTGCCAAAATATAAAACAAAAGGCACCAACGAAACGTTAACGAAAAAAGCAAAAGGGAGGATTAGGTAAATAAACGATATTCCGATATTATCTAAAAGAGCGTGCACAGGGAAAGGAATGCGTTCAAGGAATACAACAAACAATAGATAAACAAACTTGATGTCCGATGGGAAAACAAGAAAAAACAGATATATGCAAATTTGTAATGCAAATCCTGGGATTGAAAAATAACCTTCTTGTAGGTTTTTTCTAGAACGATAGAAAGTAAAATATAAATGTTTTAGGTCACAACCGATTGAATTTGAAAAAATATATATATATATAATTTTTTACAGCCACTAGGTAACGAACTACTCTTGGCTATATCTCCTTCTTTTATCGTTCTGTACAGGACAAACAGGGCAATGATACAAAGCAAAATCGTCCGCATTCGTTACTCTTGGTTGACTTTCTCTGTACTTGGCCTACCAAGCAATATATCAAGCGAAATTATCCGTTCTCTGCCACTACAGAGTTACGCTTGGCTATCTCCGGCCTGGCCTCTACCACGCAATTATCAAGCGAAATTATCCGTTCTCTGCCACCACAGAGTTACGCTTGGCTATCTCTCTCCGGCTTGGCCTCTACCAAGCAATTATCAAGCGAAATGATCCGTTCTCTGCCACTACAGAGTTACGCTTGGCTATTTCTATCCTTCTTTCCTCGGCTTCTACCGGGCAAAATAAAACAAAATTATTAATTCTCAGCCACTAGCGTGATAGTCTTGTCCCTCCGATGTCCGTTTCTATGCTGGACCTACACGGAACAAATAGGAACATACTAAAATGTGTTCTCTATCGAGCGACATGGAGGGCGTAACCCTTCTATACCGTACACATGAACCAAGAACAAACGAAGCTGTGACGAGCAAAATAACAGAAAAATAGAAAAGTCTATATACCTCCTAAGCGGTAGGTTCGTGTGCTGCAACAATACATAGTGCTAGGTTGTAGAAGTTCTTGAGCGTCCATGACCAACCATATCAAACTTATGTTATACAAAAGGTCATTGTTTCACATATGCAGATGAGGCGAGTTTTGTTTAGGCGAAAAACAGCATGATTTTGATACATTTTTGCTTTTTACTGCATTGTTAAACCCAAATTAATTTTTGAATATTCCTATATTTTTCATAGGAAATGATGAAAAATTCAACTAAATATTTATTATTACAGCTATGACTTTGAAACTTGCTCACATTGTTTATGAATAAACTAGGTATTTATTTTAGTTGCTATTTTACAGATACATTTTGATTGACAGGTGTCAGTTGAGAGTAAACCTGAGATAATATGTAACGCAACAAAGAAAAATAGTTTTTATGTAAGTGCACTTCCTATGCATCTGAAATGAAAACTCCATCATTTCCAGGGAAGTAAAGATTAATATCTAAGGAAGATTTCTAGACCAAATTGAGTGTATTTATATCATTCTGAGACACCAAGAAAAATATTTTACTTGTGTGACTGACCATCACGCAACACACTTGGAACACGAATCTCCAATGTTCATAATAAAAACTATTATAATAACTGTAAATTTGGCTTTTGTTCTATAAGCAATCAAAGGATATATAGGTCATCAATATGCCAAAATAATGACTTTATGGTTGGTGGTAGATCCTAAAACCTTGCATATCGCTCGTTTCTTCAATGTCGATGTCTCTCAGATTGAGATATTCATCCTCATGTTCAGTAACAACTACTTGTTCTGCTGGAAGAACATCACCAATATCTTCAAAATCGCTATCCTCTAGGGTTCACACCATCATCGGGTATACCAAAGTTATCGTCCAGCATAGCGATAACTTCTTCACGATTGTATCTTCTACGGTCCGTAGACATGGCCATAAAGGCTCTTTAAATTTCGAGCGAATGCTTAATTTGACTAGACTTCGAAAAAATATCAAAAAATTCACGAAAACACGATCAAAAAGCTTCTAAATTACACATCCAAGATGGTGGAACAACAATATTTACCGTGGTGGCCTGGGGACTAAACACAGGGACTCCACTGAATAAAAATATGCAAATTATTTTGCCGTACGATATATCATCAGAATATAAAAGACGAATATGTAAGGAATGAATAAGCTGGCAATTCAAGCACAAATAAAGAGGTTTGATCGTGGCATTTTTCGTTTCTTCAAAATTGATCGAACTGAAATCTCTGAAGAGATATGGGAGAGCGTTAGATACGCTACACACAAAAACCCTTTGAAATCTTTGGGAATTGTGTCAATCAAAAACCTACCGCCAGATTCAAATACTCTGTAATGATACGCGCGTTTTGATATAAAATACATGTATATTGGATATAATTAAGCGGTGGCAAAATGAAATCTAAAACTCTTTGTTTGGTAATCGTGAACATCATATTGGTGCTCTTTATCCCGGTCTGTATGTAGAAGCTACATAGACAAATAAATTATGGCTCGGAAAGGACGTTTTTGAAGGCAATTTCTAATATTTACACACAAGATCAATAGGTCTGAAGTTCAAATTTGTGATATATTTTCCCCTGTTGAGGAAACATATGCAGCTCTATAGCATCCACTTTTATACTTCTAGTTTACACATTGTCAAAGGCGGAAAAAGATCAATTGAGAAATGCTTTATTTAGCGGCCAAATAACAAATTGCTCGATTAATCGGGCCTCAAACGTGCTTTTAATAGTAAACAAAGCACATTTGTAATTCAATAATTTCATCTTGCACAAGCGCATTCAAAAACGTTGTCCGCGTGATACTGTGTGTCCCAACAGGAGCAAATGTTCAATGATGCAGGACATAAGTTTGATATGTAGAGCTAGTATTAATTTGTGATTGTTCTGTCCAATTTATAGTTATTGGTACGCATGACTGCACATTAAATAGTCTAGTAGCCTCTCTCGAATAAAATCTCGAACAACATCTCAAATACCAATCTCAATTATCTACCCCCACCGCACCCCTTGTCACGTCTAAATAGTATTAGTATAAACAAACTAGTGGTCTATCACATATCCTGCAATCTGATTGGCTACGCTACTAGGGGTCTAATAGTGATAGTCCCCTAGTAGCGAATCACCATGGTAACCATTGGCCGTGAAAGATGAAGCAAGATGGCGGACAAACCCGATGGTTGTTTTTTTCGCTAAAAAGAGCTAAAATAGACCGAGAAACAAATCTCAAGAGCAAGAAATGGAAAAAGCACATAAATATAGACATCTCATTGACAATTCAAGCAAGTTTTCTTTGGCTGACACTGCAGAAACTGACCGAGAAACGATCGTTAAAGTTGAAGATTTTTCGTGCCGATTTTTCAACTTTTAAAACTGAGCGAAGACAAAGTCAAATGGAGTACTGATAGTGATAAAGGTAATAAACGAAGGCTACACCACTCTTGACTCGTGTTTTGTTCATTTGTTATTTGATTTATGAAAGTTTTTCAACAAAAGAACCAACTTTTCTGGTTTAGTTTTAACTAAACAGCTCGATTTAGTTCAGCCAAATGTGTACTTATGACTAGCATAAAATTCGTATTCTTCTTACTTGTGCAAATTAAACAAGAAATATTGGTATTATATTAAGTATGCTAGTTTGTTGATACTAAAACAATTAGACAACTCGACCTCGTTGTCTATGAGCTAAGATCTGCTCATAGCCAACTCGGACTCGCTGTCTAATTGTTAAATAGCTTAACGACATTGTACTTTTTCATTTGTCTCGGTTATACCTACCTTTCATAAATGATGAACTCATGTAGTGTTTCACTAAACCAAACTCTTCCTTTCAAATACATCAACTACGAATTGACATTTAATTTCCGAATTTTGTCGCAAAGTTTTCAACTGGTCGAATATAAAGGTTTGAAAATATTCCCCCAAAAGAGCCAATCGCTTAATATAGATATATCAATCTGCTGTTAAAAATCCTTGAACTAATTATTTACCTTCGACTGAGGGGCAAAGATGCCCCCATGTGCTATCAAGCAGAGAGTATTCTATTGGCCATTACAAAAAAGAGCAGGGGACTGGGAACGAGTTTATTAGAATTAATGTAATTACGAAATTAAGTTTATGACATGAAACAACATGTTGAAATTATCATATGTTCAAAGTTTGATGTGATTTGAGTGAATTCTGGCGGAATTATAAACTTTTGAAATTGTGTTTTCCAGCCAATGTACCTATGGATGGACTTCAACACATTACAGAGTTTGTATGGGAAAATAGACATCTTTGATGCCCTCTAGCATCGTCAATATTAAGCCGAAATTCACCAACTTTGCTATCTTGGTCTGCTCTCTTAGAAAATGCTTACCAGTTTTTTATTGAATTACTTTTACGGACTTGGTTTCAGTCCCTGCTTGTTTTGGCAATGGCTAAATGATTTGTTACGTAAAACGTTCATTTTTGTAGTTATGTTTGTGTTATTGTGTTCCAGATTGCCAACTTGATTTTCCCAGAGCTTCAACGCAAGACTATGTTACAATATCCTCTGCATTTGCCCAAGCAGTTACGCAATTTACCTTGTCTTTTTGGCTGAAGATTCCTTCTTCATACAGCGACTTGGTCCTAGTTTTCGGCTACGCAACGACTGATGGAAGTTCTCAGATGTCTTTGGGAATCAAAGAAGACGGAATCACTGAAATTGACATCAATGGAGGTTCAGCGTAAGTAAAATCAATTAACTTATTAATAATATTCATGAAAACAATTCTCGATTCTGATTGGCTAAGAGCGATTTTCTCTGACGAAGCAAATGGCAAACTGAAGCTGTTTTCCTGAATTTAGAATCGTGTCCAAAGTGTCCAAGTTCACAATTAATAATTTCAGTCAAATGTCTTAAAATCCTTCATTGAATTTTTGAAGTTGAAGTTTGTAAAAAGTTGAGAAGATTTACTCAATTTTGACTTTTCATCAAAGCGTTAGCCGCCCCAGGGTTAATCCGAGGAAACAATGAAAATGCTCAAACTGCAATATCCGTGGTCGAGTAATTTAGAATATGTATAGGATATCGCGTAAACTAGAGAACAGCTGGTATAATTTTGAGATATTTCGAAGAATTATTCGTGCCTATAAATCCCGAATTGCACGAGCAGTTTTTGCGATGTTTTTGTTTGAAGAGGTAATCATATCAAACTTATGTTATACAAAAGGTCATTGTTTCACATATGCAGATGAGGCGAGTCTTGTTTAGGCGAAAAACAGCATGATTTTGATACATTTTTGCTTTTTACTGCATTGTTAAAATACAAATCAAAAACCTACCAACGGAATAAATAAAAGACGAATATGTAAGGAATCAATAAGCTGGCAATTCAAGCACAAATAAAGAGATTTGAAGGTGGCATTTTCCGTTTCTTCAAAATTGATCGAACTGAAATCTCTGAAGAGATATGGGAGAGCGTTAGATACGCTACACACAAAAACCCTTTGAATTCTTTGGGAATTGTGTCAATCAAAAACCTACCGCCAGATTCAAATGCTCTGTAATGATACGCGCGTTTTGATATAAAATACATGTATATTGGATATAATTAAGCGGTGGCAAAATGAAATCTAAAACTCTTTGTTTGGTAATCGTGAACATCATATTGGTGCTCTTTATCCCGGTCTGTATGTAGAAGCTACATAGACACAAATAAATTATGGCTCGGAAAGGACGTTTTTGAAGGCAATTTCTAATATTTACACACAAGATCAATAGGTCTGAAGTTCGAATTTGTGATATATTTTCCCCTGTTGAGGAAACATATGCATCTCTATAGCATCCTCTTTTATACTTCTAATTTACACATCAAAGGCGGAAAAAGATCAATTGAGAAATGCTTTATTTAGCGGCCAAAGAACAAATTGCTCGATTAATCGGGCCTCAAACGTGCTTTTAATAGTAAACAAAGCACATTTGTAATTCAATAATTTCATCTTGCACAAGCGCATTCAAAAACGTTGTCCGCGTGATACTGTGTCCCAACAGGAGCAAATGTTCAATGATGCAGGACATAAGTTTGATATGATACGGTTTCGAGTTCAATTTGTAAATAATTTGCACGACTGTGTTTTTCAAAGAGTATCAAATGATACTCTTGATATGATTTCCAATTAATAATATTCATGAAAAAATAAATAATTTGCACTGCAGTGAAAATTACCTTTCAACTGCACAGCTCTTAGCCAATCAGAATCGATAATTATTTTCATGAATATTATTACAGTATTGGTTCTAATTGTGAACATTTTTTGCACTTAATGATATTTCTCGTCAACATATGGTACGATTATCCTGAACCTTTGCTATGAATTAGCTCTACACTTCAGCTAACATGTGATTAAGTTTCGTTGTATTTATTATTGACATTTTCTAAATATATTTTATTTATCATGTCCGTTGGTGGTTCTAATGGTGAACAGGTGTTTGTAATTGTGAACACTTTTGGCTTGCTTTTTAATGGCTTAATATATAGAGGTTATTACAGTTAGAGGTGTGTAATACGGCTGGATATTTTTACGAGTCTTGCCGTATTTTGACGAGCCGTAGGCGAGGCAAAATACAAATAGACGAGTAAAAATGTCCAGCCGTATTACACAACTCTAACTGTAATAAATTGTTTATTATACGACAACAAAAACGTCTTTTTCTTTGTTATTTGTTAGCGTACAAAAGCTGTTTTTGTGACTTGTTTGTGAAATGCGCGCGCTATCACACAATCGATGCGCCATCAAGCGCGCGCTCGAGAGATTTTTCGTTGGCTTTTTTCACCAAAAATATTGGATTTTCTTCATATTTTCTATACAGATATCATTAAAAAGTAGTTGTTTGTTTCCCTATTCACATTAGAAATACTTTTCTGTCGTTGTATAGTGTTTTTTCGCTTTGCAATGAAAACCAAAACTGGTACAAAATATGCTGTGTTCAAAACCGGTTTTACCGGGATACAAGCCGGGTAATACGACGATCTACAGTGGGTAATACGCTCGGATATTTGGAGGATTTTGTGCCCTTTTATGGTAAATTTACGTCACAGTCGTATAATAATGTGTATTATTCTCGATTTCTAGCCTTGCAATTCGATGTACAAGTTCCAAGTTGTCTTAAAACAATTTTTATGTTCGTGTTTATTTCGATATATTTGCTATTGTACCAGTGTAGGTACATTAGCGGCAATTTTACTTTTTTACAATTTTACAAACTCAAAACTTTTCGTTTTTAGAAAGAAAATATGCGAACTTTGCCACTGATCATCCGCATCATCATCATCATCATCATCATCTTCATCACTGAGAATCTTAAAGGCGCGCTTAAAATTCGAATATGTAAACAACAGTCGTCAGCTTACCTTGCCATCAAAGCACAGGCAGCCCAACCATTGCTTTTGAGGCTACTAAATAATTCAATAAAATGATATTTGCCGCCTTTTTTGATGGGTTTCCTGTGGTAGAGCGCGCGCGCGCATTTATATGTTGGGTTCCCTGTGCATAGAAATGTATAATGTTGGGATCCCTGTGTGCGTCCTGCGGGACGCGCCCGCAGCAATGTGTATATTGAAACAAGGTATGAAACTCGGTCACGTGACAAATACGTTTTTGCTCCTAAATTGTCAATGTGAAGTGAAAATTCAATTTTTCTTCGAATAACTAAACTTTACCGTATTCTCGAAACACATTATAAGTGTCAGTCGTCTATCTTCAACGTACGCTGAGAAACACATTTTTGAAATTTTGAGCGTGATGGTCTGATGTGCGGTACCTGCAGCTGGTGCACTTTTCCGTGAAGCAGTCGGATTTTACCTTCGAGAGGGCATCGGCTAGCGTTCGGTAGTTAAACATGACGTCTTGGTACGTCAGGTCACGTCAGTATACGCGCCATTTTGTTTATGTCACAAGCTGGTAATGCACACTGTTGAAAGTGTTTTATATTATACAAGCTCATTTTATTGTAATTAAGTAATGATCCGTATAAGAAGTAGGTATTTCAAATCCGGGAAAGGTTTTAATCTGTCAACGCCTAATTGGATAAGCACATAAAAATGGAGACTTCTGATTGGTCCGTATCAGAAAATTGCCCCAAAACATATGATGTAATGAGTTTTCTTAGTGTATTTTTAGCTCAGTTCGAGTCTAGTCTTTTTTTCCATTGTGTCTGGGTAATTTGACCGTGATCTGAAACGGGGAACTGGTCCAACGACCATCTTGCTCGAGTTACAAGGTCGCCGCGGCTGTCATACTTGGAAGTGACATTTAGATCTTATAATATCATGCAGTTATCTGTTTTATTTCGGGTTCTTTTGCATTGATTTCATTCACCAAAAAATTGTACGTCGTTTAGTGTGACTTTCCTTGGATGCCATTGAGTTTTTTAGGACATATTCATAGCAGAAAGCTAGTCTGTTCTTCGCCCGATCTTCACCCCGTGCATGGTGCGAGCGAAGCGGCTGACCTTCGCAGGTCAGTAACTTCAATTCCGATTTCAAAGAACTTCTCTAAATGTGATTGACTTTAAACTTAGCTAGGACGTTGGTAGATATTCGTCCTGTCATATCCCAAAGTTTGAGGAGCAGTCGATGAGGGGAAAGGGTGATATTCGAGCGAAAACCACACAGCTAATTGGCGATCTTGCGGTGCCAAGTAACTCGAGAGCGAATTACATACTTTGACACAAAAACTCGCTAAAAGCAATAAATGACATACAGGACTCAAGTACATATTTTAGAGAGCAATTTCAGAACTTCAAAATATCAAAAGAATAGAATTTTCGGCTTTATTCAGTCCGATCGGCAGATCAAAATATGACACAGGAAGCCCAACACCGAAATCAGTAGAGGGAGGGAATCCTGTGGAGTTCGCAACGGTGAAGACTGCTTGCATGTGAACTTTATATTTTCATTCCATTGGAAATCTTCAGAAACGTAAGCACTTTGTCGATTGCTAGCATATAGGGTGGTCGACATCAGAAATTCTCATATGGGCATATGTTACAGGTAGTGTACTGAAGTTTGTTACTGACATATAGAACATTTTGTGGATGATTTGCTGGGCGAGAACATATAAAAATGAAGACAAATACATTTGATCTTTAGTTCTGTAAAGTTACGTGAACACTCGTGAACAATAGATAAACCACACAAGAGCATCAAGTTACGTATTGGTCTTCATCAGTACACGTAATATGTACGATTTCGTTCTGTTCCCCAATTCATTTTCGCAAAAAAATTCACAACATAAAACCTTTGATAAATTTTCTAGACATTGGTGAATAAATATCTTCCAAAAAGTCATTTTATGGTTTAATTTATTTAGTTTTGAATTCAAATTTCGCGCTTTTAACGTATTGAACCAATCACTTTCACGCATTATAATTCGATTACCAAACGTGTCAAACTGTTGTTCTGGATTTGACCCCTGAAATATGCCTACTTCTTACACGGATCATTAAAACAACTTCAAAATGAACGAAATAATTTTAAATGCAGAGCAAAGGAAAGTCTTGGATCGAGTAATGTGTGGCCACAACTTATTTATCAGTGGCAAAGCCGGAACGGGAAAGACGTTTATCGTCAAACACATTGTCAAGTTGATGGAGAAGACGAAGGCCATTGTTGTCACTTGTACAACTGGTATGGCTTGTAAGCTTTACGAGAACGCTAAGACATTACATTCATTTGCTGGGCTACGAAATGGACGAAGGGACATTGATGCGTTGGTCTCGTCGGTCATGAACAACACCGAGTGTTTGGAAAGGTGGCGTTCAACTGAAATATTAATAATCGACGAGATATCGCAGTGTAGCATGACGACTTGGGAGACCATTAACACGTTAGCCCAGAAAACAAGGGGAAATAATCTTGTATTTGGAGGTATGCAGGTCATTGGGTTTGGGGATTTTTATCAGTTGCCTCCAGTGAAGAACGACATTGACGAAGCGAAATATTGCTTTGAAAGTGAAGTGTGGAAGGAAGTTTTCCCTCACACTGTGCTTTTGCAAAACGTTTATCGACAAGATGAGACTGAAATAGAATTTCTGAATGTACTTGGAGAACTGGCTAGTGGTGAATGTTCTCTAGTGACACTATATTTCATTAATAATCAACTGGCAAGGAAAAGATTAGATGCCAAAGATTTTGGACTGACATTTGTTCCACATATTTTTTGTAATAATTGTGATGCAAATTATTACAACATGGAGGAGCTACAGAAGCTGCCAGGGGAGATGAAAATATATCAGGCAACAGATACGTGCTGTGAATCAGTATTGAAAAAGGTAACCGTGGCAGAGAAATCGCTTGCACTAAAGAAAGGAGCGGAAGTGATGCTCCTGTACAACATCTCTTCAAAGCTCACTAATGGGACCAGGGGAAGAATTGTGTCTTTGTGTGAGGATGCTCCAATTGTAAACTTCTATAAAGTTGGAATTCATTACAAAGTATCAAAAGTGACATGGTTTGCCTACAAACCGGGTAGTGTTGACACCATTGTTGGCCAAAGAACCCAATACCCTTTGAAACTGGCATGGGGCATTACAGTGCACAAGAGTCAGGGTCAAACTTTGAAAGCATGCTGTGTTCACTCTGGAAAAGAGTTTGTTCCTGGGCAACTTTATGTTGCTTGCTCTCGAGTATCTTTAGTAAAAGGATTGTCAATTGTCAACTTCAATGAAAGAGTTAATCATTGCAGTGTTGTAGAAAAAAAGAATTATGTTTTGATTGTTTTTCAGGAATGCCAGCACTGAATGATCCACTGGATTTTGATCTGGACGAGAGTGATATACAGGAAATTGATGAGATATATAGATCATATTTTTCACAAGAAGAGGATGAAGAAGTTGATATTCTCTCACAAGTGTCTGTTGATGTTTCTTTTTCAGATTCCATTTGTCCACATTCTATGTTAGAACAACTATTGAGAGATGATTCCAAAATGGTAGGATGTTTTGTAGAAAAATACAATGCTCTTATTGATTTCTTACAGCAAGATGAAATGCTGCCCAAAGTGAAATCATTTACAAGAATTCAGTGTACCCGTCTGTGGCAGGCATTGCATGACAAGGCAAATAAGAAAAGGGATGGACCTGTGAAGTTTGACTTTATAGGTCTAAGGACCTCAGAAATGACTCTTCTGGCTAGTCCTGAGATTGTCAATGAATTTGCATCAGTACTAGACAATGCAAACCTTGGTAGAGTGCACTATTGCTTACTGGCTGAGCTTGTGAAAGCAATAAGAGGTTACATCATTGGACACCTGTACAATTCCCAATTTTCAAACATTGAAACTGAAAACCAAGGAAAAAGTGTCTGGGAAATGAGTAATGAAGGCCAAGGAAAGGTGCGATATGTTGGTGGTTGGACAATCATCAAGCTGATATATTCCTTCAAGAAGTATATAACAACAAACATCAGTTCTTGCAATCCAAGTGTGAGACAAGAAATGAGAAGGAGGTATCATTGGATTGACCTACTTGATTCCATACTTGTACATAGCACAATTGTACATCAGTCATCAAGCTACAAGGCGACTCTGACAGTAATTGATGTTAAACAGTACAGAAATAATTATTTGGTGTATGTTGATGATTTAACCTTTGAATTCTTCATGGAACTTGAACAGAAAAGAATTAGCACCCTTTGTCATCAGAACCTAAACATTATGAAGGGACTGGATGTCCTTGCTGTAGCCATCACTGCTGTTAAATGTAACGAGGCCTTAAGGGAAAAGTGGATTCATTTATTCAGTAACAGTGACGAAGAAGGCAAACAATCTGCAACTGAGATCTTATTTCACAAGGTGATAGACAAGTACTTCCAGATGGGCGCTGGGCAGTACATTAGAGATTTTAGAGGGATTACAATGTAACCAAGACAGAAGCTCATAGAAAGCGAATTCAAGAGAAAAAGATTGTCAAAGAGAGGCAAAGAGAGAAGGTAAGCATGTATGCAAATATTCAGGCATTGATATCATCATTTTCAATTCACTAGAACCTGTATATTATTGTTCATGTTTCAGCACAGACAGACGTACATGTACGTCGGAATATCCAAGATTTAACATAATATTATAGATGTACATACATGTATATAAAAACATGATCAGTATCCCTGAACACTTTCTAATTTCTGATTATTTTTTTCACCAGCTGACTTTGCAGGAAATAAAGAATGATTCCAGTGATAATAGGCAAAACTCTCACAATAGGTTGTTGGTTATGGTAACAAAAAGAGATGATATATTTGTTAATACCTACAGTAAGCAGGAGATCAAAGTGATCTTCCAAGCATATGGTCAGAAATATGTTGACAGATGGCCCAAAACTCGACTGAATGAGAATCTTGTGAGATACATAAAAGAAGCAACACAGTTTACAAATCCAAATGCATTTGATTGTTGACAGTGAATATTTTGTTGAAGTGAACTTATAGATATGGGAGTTAATAGAATATCAATTCTGATTGATTGTAATAATAAGTGTGGTAAACCTTTGTGGTTTATTTGAAACCTGTGTGGTTTTTACAAACCTGTGTGATTTACTTACTAGTAACTACTGAACCTCAATTTCACAATATTATCGAAAAGGTAAAGTAAATGCATATACTTTAATTATTAATATATTTTAATTTATTTATATATGTGTGTTAATACTATACAATGTACAATATGCTTTTAACAGTGCTTACTGGGCATATAAAGACAAAGATAGATATCCAGACATGCATGGTAAGTTACAACCTGTCATTGTAAACAGTTATATGGGATTGTTGCTTTTAATGTGACAGTATATTCATAAGTTATAATACATGTACAATGTATGTTGTTTAATAACAGCTTAATCGACATGAAGACAAAGATGGACCAACGTCGTTACGACATTTATTTTAATGCTTACACGTACTATATCCAGACATGCATGGTAAAAATTACAACCTCGGTCATTGTATACAGTTATAATATGAGATGTAAATGTTGCTAATTTTAATGTGTGTATTAATAAGTTATAATATCTTGTTAACAGCTTACTCGACATATGAAGACAAATTAAAGATGGGCCAACGTCGTTAGAACCAACCTAACTCATAAACATGTTATCATATGACCCAGTTTATTGTTACATGAAGGGATGAAAAAAAAAAAAAAAAAAAAAAATAAATACACCTAATTAAACAAATAAATACACCTAATTCAATTAAGTTAGTCACCCTTGACACCACATTAAAAGACAAGGACAATCTGAACAAGCTGTTGCCCCCCATGAACAATCCAGCATATATTCCCTTAGACATAAAAGGTCCTTCTCCATACCCAAGTGGAAGACCACCATTTCAAGAATACTTTTATCATAACCTTAAGCCTCAAAAGAAACTTGGAACATTAGTAGTCAATTGTCTATCAATGGCCCTATCAATGACTAAGTGATCCAGCGCAAGCGTCGTAAGATCTAGCTAAATATAGTTTTGCTTTTATATTTACCGTGATTAAAATTATATTTTGAACTGATTCCACTGTAATTAAGTTACAATGTATAAATACACGCACTAGCTTGCGGGCTGTAGAATGAACTCGAAATTCTTCATACTATGTATGCCGCTGATATCTGTTTTTCTTTTAAACTGAAATGTAGATTATTAAAGTCGGTTTCTAGAGCATCGTACTTCGCTGAAGTCTGATCAATTCTGTCACCGGAAGTTAGCAAATATTGAGCATGCGCATATCTGACGACCTAGAATCTGGGTCTTCCGGTTTGTCTCTTACCAGAGCCTACGATTTTTCGTTAGAAAGCTGAGAAGGGTCTGGGGACGAGAATGGTCACTTGTTATAATCATCCACTGAATTGCCTCTGTTGGTTTCTTGTTCACCGTCCACGACATGACCGCGGTTGAAGGCTTTGGAGGATTATAAAAATTCAAAATTTGATCCCATTCTAGCGGGTAAGGCTCACTTATTCTTGCTAAATTTGTATACACCCAACATCTTTTCATTCCGCTATCAGTCGGTAATGTCTTCTGCTCTCTCTTTCCGAATGGAAATAGCCTCTTAATCACACGTCCCAATTCATTATTTCGGTTGTTTAAATTATCTTTATGTGGTGAAGTTCTCGACTCCTCTTCAATTTTATTCAGCTGCACTGAGTCACCAACACTTTTATGATATGTTTGCCACAACCTGAACAAGAACGAAGAGCTATTTTAAAATGCCTGCATGTACACACAAAAACCCTTTCACTCGCTTTGCAAACGCTGAAATCAGAAATATAAAACTTACCATGCATTAACAGATAATTCTCTGGTAGAAGAAATACCCTCCATCGCCATTTTGGTTTATTTAAAACGATTTAAGCTTAGATACCGTAACACTTGGAAATGGAAAATGAGAAAATGGCGGAGTTTGTGATGACGTTTTGATGACCTCCACTGACGTTTCAATGGCGTCACCACATATATGTGAAAAATCTTCGGAAGGTAAAATCCCGAATGTTTCACGGAAAAGTGCACCAGCTGCAGGTACCGCATATCAGGCCATCACGTGACTGGAGTTTCATACCTTGTTTCAATATACATATTGCTGCGGGCGCGTCCCGCAGGATGCACACAGGGATCCCAACATATGACATTACTCAACACAGGGAACTCATCATAATACGTATTGCGCGCGCGCTCTACCACAGGAAACTCATCAAAAAAAAAAGACGCAAATATCATTTTATTGAATTATTTAGTGGGCTCAAAAGCAATGGTTGGGCTGCCTGTGGTCAAAGTTGAAATTTTGCGCGGAATAAATGTCAGGAAGCCCAAAATAGCATTGAATGATTGAAAATAAATCAATATTTGCTCGGGTAAAATATTTTTTGTCGATCTTAACTTTACGGTATAAAAACGGCACTTTTCCTGAAAAGTGTTCACAATTAGAACTGTTCACAATTAGAACCACATACTGTAATCATAAACCCAGCAAAATGTTCAGTATTTGGTACATATTTCTGCGTAAACTTTTTTTATTAATGTAACGATATTTTGGGTACGTTTACTTCAGCAAAGCGGGCTGTCAGCCAATTTTGTTTACCAAACAATTAGCGCTTCCTTATGGTTGCCATGGCAAATTAATTATAGCACTCTGCGAAAGATCCGAAAACCCTTTCACGCATGCGCCAAGTAGCAATAATGTCATTCAGTGCCAGTTGGTAAAACTATTCACTTTATCGTACAAAGACACATTACATATCATTGTAAAGCTTTAGAACGTGCAGAGGACTGGGAGCAAGTCCGTAAAACTAATTCAATAAGAAACGATAACTAGCAACGTACCGTGTAGTCTCCCTCGCATCCGTCTTTAGTTCCGTCACGCAACGCTCTCGGCCCACTGACGGCTGCTTAAACCCGAACAACATTCCTTTCCCGGATTTAACCAATCACAGTGTGGCTTTCATAATCAGAAGTCATTCGCGCCATAATCTTTTGACCAATCATAGCTTGTCTTTTATTGATTCTTTCGAGCGATCAAATAACTAGTCGCAACGTTTTTAGAATTCCTGGTGTAAATCATCACTAGAAGTAGGCAATTCAGACAACTATAAGAGAGAAATATATGTTCATAAATCTACCGACAAGGCATTGGGAAATTCTTGATCTATCAAGTTCAGTTTGACTTCTTCCGTTCGTGTTTGATCGACACGAAGTGTTTAAAAAAAGTCTGGTCATATTGTTGTTGTTTCCCCGCTGATTTATAGCTTCATGAAAGACCAAGTACATGGACAAGGACAAGCCTAGGATTGTGTGCAGTCTGCATGAGCAATGTACAGACAGAGGAGAAACGTCTAAAGATCAAGAAGGAATCGATTATTCAATTTTTATTATTCAACTGAATCTATTGTGTACGGCTCGCCAGCGTGGCTCACGTACGAACGTTGGCGTGCAGTGTTGAGTAGCGACGTATATTTCTGACCTGTGATTGGCCTATTTCAAACTATGTCAACCGCCTAATTGCTTGGGTGATAACAAAGGGAATGGAATGTTGTTCGGGTTTAATCAGCCGTCAGTGGGCCGAGAGCGTTGCGTGACGGAACTAAAGACGGATGCGAGGGAGACTACGTACCGTGGGCATCATTTTCGGAGAGAGCAGTAATGGCTAATTAATGTCTCGCGATGTAGTCCCCTTCACAGTTCCCTGCGCCATCTTGAAAGGTAGCCGTGCCTTTGCATCGGAGCGAGGCCAACGGTGACCTTGCGCGCAATGATAGAGACATGTGAATAATTGTCGAAGGTGTCAAAAAAGGTCTCTATCATTGCAAGGTTACGGTTGGTCTCGCTTCAAGATGGCGCAGGGAACTGTGAAGGGAACTATTTTACCAATTTTACCAAAACATAACAACGGTACGAAATATTGCTACCTCAATAATAATTTATAAATAATTTAATATTTATATTAAATTACATTGCGCGTGTTACATAGGAAGATGCTCACACGCGCATTACAAGATGTCACACTAATTACAATAACACTAATATCTCGTTTTAGATCCCTTCAATCAAATCTTGTAAGAGACGACACCTGGCAGCATTTTCTCATCACCTGGGAAGGATTAACAAACGGAAAAATAGTCCTTTACAAAAATGGAAACAAGGAGTCACAGCAGACACAACATCAGATACACGAAACGGTCGCAATAGGTGGTGAAATGTATTTGGGTCAAAAGCACGATGGGTTTGATTCCACTAAGGTCATTAAAGGAAGCATTGCAGATTTTCATATGTGGGCAAATGCAGTCACAGCAGGCAAGGCCGCAGAAGAAATATCTGCATGGAAGTGTCAAACCATTTCACAACATTCGAAAGGGGACATCCTGGCTTGGGAGACTATCTTAAATTCACCGGTCAACGGACAAGTTTCAAAAACATGCCCTGCAACTTGCCATCCTTAGAGAGTAGTTCACAGAAGTTCATCCCTTCGTAGTTTATACTTTAACTTTAATATTTCACGCAAGTCAAGAATTTGCGGTAGAATCATTTCGTCCTAACAAGAACCTCATCAGTCCGCTAGACATACTGGATACTGAGACTAGTTTCATCCTAACAAGAACCTCATCAGTCCGCTAGACATACTGGGTACTGAGACTAGTTTAATCCTAACAAGAACCTCATCAGTTCGCTACACATATACTGGATACTGAGACTAGTTTCATCCTAACAAGAACCTCATCAGTTCGCTACACATATACTGGATACTGAAACTAGTTTCATCCTAACAAGAACCTCATCAGTCCGCTAGACATACTGGATACTGAGCCTAGTTTCATCCTAACAAGAACCTCATCAGTCCGCTACATATACTAGATACTGAGCCTAGTTTCATCCTAACAAGGACCTCATCAGTCCACTACACATATACTGGATACTGGATCTAGTTTCATCCTAACAAGAACCTCGTCAGTCCGCTAAACATACTGGATACTGTGACTAGTTTCATCCTAACAAGAACCTCATCAGTTCGCTACATATACTGGATACTGTGACTAGTTTCATCCTAACAAGAACCTCATCATTCCGCTACACATATATACTGATCTACTGAGCCTAGTCGGTCCCTTGGTATAAATTCGCGTGTTTGGCTTGAAACGGGGCCATTTCACCGACGTTTGAATCTTCGGTTAGGAGTCTTTTGCCCCCATTTCACCCCCCCCCCCCCCCCCCCCCCCCCCTGGCGGTGGTTGACGGAACTCTCTGCTCTCCTTTATCCTTGCTGTATTCCTGTTGCCATTGCGGTCGCGGTCGCTACCCATAACTTATATTCCCGTGCAGTGCTGATGGGTATGCAGTGAGGATATATTACTAGTTTCATCCTAACAAGAACCTCATCAGTTCGCTACACATATACTGGATACTGAGACTAGTTTCATCCTAACAAGAACCACCTCATCAGTTCGCTAAACATACTGGATACTGAGACTAGTTTCATCCTAACAAGAACCTCATCAGTTCGCTACATATACTGGATACTGAGACTAGTTTCATCCTAACACTGAAGAACCTCATCAGTCCGCTACACATACTGGATACTGAGACTAGTTTCATCCTAACAAGAACCTCATCAGTTCGCTACACATACTGCGTACTCTAGTAGTTACGCATATGACTGGGCTCTGAAAACATTAGCACGCGCACTAGCTGATGAAACTCAACGGTCGACTAATCGCACAGCAAGATTACAAAATTGATCAAGGTATAATGATAATTGCATGGTAGAGCAATATATGCAACAAAATATTGAACACGATAACAGCACATCCAAAAAGAGGGCAACTCATCCAACGACATTAGAAGACACCAACAAAAATGACAACAAATCCAACATTCACAGATCTAACAGGATGGCAACACGTTCGATAAAACTATCGGCAGCACATGTACTACTGACATGTACACCCAACCAGATGACAACACATATCCGTCAAGATACTGAACAATATACATTAACTTTGAAGATGCTGTAATCAGGCATGATATAATATAAGGAGTTGTCTCTGATTAAATTAAAGTGATGGAATTCAGCAAGTTGACTATGAAGGTTGTAGCATCAACTGAAACGTCCAAGTAGTAAAATACCACCGCTTGAATTGAACCAGAGCCAACTATTTCTTCTTATAACAACATACACCTGTTTCAATAAAGATTGTCGAGGACATCCGTCCATAGGCAATAGGTTATAGGTCGTTCCAAGATCGAACTGCATTGTAGTAGCAGCTTGAATGGCATGATATGTATGCCAGAAATCGTATTCCATAAAATTCGATTCAAAATGTGTCTTGGCCTGTTGACATGGAAATAGGTACGATATCGTACAGCCTTTCATACCGTTTTAGCCATTCAATCTCTTACCATAATGCAGTTCGGTCTTGGGACGACCTATAACCTATTGACTGATGTCCTCGACAACCTTTATTGAAAATGTGTACGTGTTATACCATGCAGCAAGATGACAAGCAACACATCGTACATAAAACTATGGGCACACATTGAACAACATGTCAACACATTCAATAAGAAGCTAACATGGCAGACCTATAAGGAAGTTGGACGAAGAAAGTAAATACTCCAAATATATATATTTTGAAAATCACTTCAATATGAAGTGAATATTGGTGTGGTTCAGTGTGATGTGAATTGAGCTTCGCATTACTGAGTTATAGAGGTTTTATGATATGCTAATTTGGTGACGTCAAAGGAGGCATTTGCTTAAATAAATGTCTTTCAAGTATAGCGCTCTGAACTAAAATAGCCAAAAAAGTATATGGGCATTATGAAATGATCAAAACACATGAAAACTAGAAACATTTCTGTAATTTCAAAATGCCAGTTATTTGTTCTATGTTGACGTCATTTCAATTACATTTTGAGCCTTCAAACCCGAATAACTCACAGATGCAAAGCCCCAAATCACAAAGTATCAAATCCTGCAACTATTCACCATTCATAGAATACATTTTCATGATAAACAATTTGGCTGTATGGATAGGTACTAAGTATAGACTAATGGCACATTGTACCTTATTCGTACTTAATTTCGCGAGGCTTAAAAGTTCGCGATTTTTGCGATTTTAAAAAGATCGCCAAATTAGAGCCTCGCGAAAAAAGAGGCTCGCGGACTTTAAACACGCGAAATATAATACCCAGAGAAAAAAATACGTATCGAAACCATTTAATCAACATGAACAATAAACGTTATTTAATACGAAATTGGTTTTTAAAACGACTTATTCAACAACATAATATATACTACCATTTGCAACTGAGCAACCGTATAGCGTAAATTTGCTTGTCTGTTTTAACCGTACAAGTTTAAAACGTCTAGTTAGTCTGTTGTTGACACCGCTTTCGCAAAATTAAATGCTCTTTTCTTCATTTTCTCTTATCGAAATCGCGAAAATAAAGCCTCGCGAAATGCTGTCTTAAGGTGGTTCCAGCATAATGAATGACTGGTTTGCCGTATTTTTTAACTCGCTCGCTCCGCGTCAATATTGCTTGGATTTTATTATGCTTAACACAAATACTAATTCAACTATTCTGCTTTTGGAAGGTTTATTCAAAATTGTGTCGTTTGAATATCAGCTGGCATTCACAAACGCGGCTTACAATGATAATTTTGAATACACCATCGAAAGGCAGAATAGTTGAATTAGTATTTGTGTTAAGGTACCAGGGGACCTTCGTGACCACTGTTCACTGAAAGCCGCGTAGCGCGCTAACCACTCGTCCAACATGTATAAAAGTGTACATTTTCTTAAAGCTGAATAAATGCAGATTCTAAATTTGCTGGAGATTATTTCCTATTTGGCAAATATTTTTTTGTTATTGCACATTTTAGAAAATTCGACCGGCTTTGTTCAAAGAGAATTGTGCACGCGGGAATTCAATCGATTTCTAAACGAAAAGTGCCATTGTAATGAGCACACTTTGTTCTAAAAAACCGTGTCTGTTAAAAAATCGATTGAATTCCCGCATGCACAATTCTCTTTGAACAAGGCCGGTCGAATTTTCTAAAATGTGCAATAACAAAAAATATTTACAAAATAGGAAATAATCTCCGGCATATTTAGAATCTGCATTTATTCAGCTTTAAGAAAATGTATACTTTTGTACATGTTGGACGAGTGGTTAGCGTGCTACGCGGCTTTCAGTGAACAGTGATCACGAAGGTCCCCTGGTACCTTAAGCACAATAAAATCCAAGCAATATTGACGCGGAGCGAGCGAGTTAAAAAATACGGCAAACCGGTCATTCATTATGCGGGAACCACCTTAACAAAATCGCGACATTAAGTACGCGCGAAATTAAGTACGAATAAGGTATATAGTATTCCTCGATCACTGTGTAAGTGTACTGATCGAACATATTTGAAAATGGCTCTTCAATATAAATTCAATTGTGTTAAAAATGCCATATGACGTCAAAAACAGCATCAAATGAAAGTGGACCTTGGATTTCAAGAACTTGCAAAGGTTATAGTTGCATATTTGACCTAAAATGACTTTCAGCCAGAAAATGTAGCCCGGTTTGGTGTGGTCTGTTACAAGGTTTTGTGTAGAGGTGCCAGTCATGATAGAAGTGTTTTAGCTGCACACACACACGCAAACATGGTGTTTAGGAGCTCATTTTAATTCAGTAGGCCACCGTCCCCCTCTGTTCAATCAATAGGAGTGTACGTTCAAATATTACTGGACAGGTACTTAGCAGTGACCTAGAGACATGGTGTTTAGGAGCTCATTTTAGTTCAGTAGGCCACCGTCCCCCTCTGTTCAATCAATAGGAGTGTACGTTCAAATATTACTGGACAGGTACTTAGCAGTGATCTAGAGACATGGTGTTTAGGAGCTCATTTTAGTTCAGTAGGCCACCGTCCCCCTCTGTTCAATCAATAGGAGTGTACGTTCAAATATTACTGGACAGGTACTTAGCAGTGACCTAGAGACATGGTGTTTAGTTCAGTAGGGCCCCGTCCCCCTCTGTTCAATCAATAGGAGTGTCGTTCAAATATTACTGGACAGGTACTTAGCAGTGACCTAGAGACATGGTGTTTTCGCTAAGCTATAGAGAGTCCATGGCCAAACCTCTATCATTTCTGTATGAGTAAATGTAGCTGTTTCAGTTGTTCCCTCCCCCTGGCAGAAGTCGGTTCGAATAACGCTTCACTTATCGATTGATTGATTTGATTGAATTAATTAATTAAACAGGATTAAATTCTTGATTAAGTTCTACAATGTGACTCCGAAATAAGAGACTGGGCTTCCTGTGGTTTATGCTCGCGCATGCGCACACACTATTCAGCACTCTCACTGCTGCGTGCAATGTAACACGGGATACCCGTTAGTGTGAAATTGCACGCACGAAAGCGTGATTTATTCAGTGCAATATGAAAGTTCAGAAACTATCAGTAACAATCATCGAAGTTTCTACAGCTTATTTTCTTATTTATCATATCAATTGAGTTAAGTAGTGATATTCTACGGTGGCGTATAAGGGCCAAACGTTGCACGGCAATTATGGCGCGATTCTATCAGGCGATAACATGTTTTATAATTTATTAAGCTGTCACAAAATGTTAAGCTAGTGATATTCTACGGTGGCGTATAAGGGCCAAACGTTGCACGGCAATTATGGCGCGATACGTTTTGCTATCAGGCGATAACATGTTTTATTATTTATTAAGCTGTCACAAATTGAGTTAAGCTAGTGATATTCTACGGTGGCGTATAAGGGCCAAACGTTGCACGGCAATTATGGCGCGATACGTTTTGCTATCAGGCGATAGCATTATAGGTGGATGATTATCTAACTTTTAAAATTGCTCATCAATTGCAACTTCGTGCGATAAAGCAACTTATCTTATATAGAGTCGCTTTCGTATGAGTAAGAAACCTACGGCACGGAGTTACAGTCACGGTACGGAATCGAAGACATCTATTCAACCAATCACAGCGCGCAAAATCATTGCTCAACCAATCAGAGTGCTTGGAGACGACACGGTCACCGCACGAACCGTATCGTAACTACTTCCCACTCATATGAAAATGCTCATGCCGTGCGGTGTCCAAGCATTCTGATTGGTTGAGCAATGATTTTGCGCGCTGTGATTGGTTGAATAGATGTCTTCGATTCCGTACTGTGACCGTAACTCCGTGCCGTAGGTTTCCCACTCATACGAAAACGACCATATAAGCCACCGTACTACGTTTTTGGATACTATTTAAAGTTAGTTACTTATATATTTATACAAACCATGCTACAAACCATGCTATTAGCGATACTAATACCAATACAAACCATGCTATTAACGATAATAATACCACTACAAACCATGCTATTAACGATACTTATACCACTACAAACCATGCTATTAACGATACTTATAATAATACCACTACAAACCATGCTATTAACGATACTTATACCACTACAAACCATGCTATTAACGATACTTATTCCGTGCGACCATGTGATTTATGTTGGGGTTAAGTGGATTACTTGGTACATACTGCGCATGTCAGTTCTCGTTCGTTAGCGTACGGTCCGCATGGTAGCGAGCCACAGGCTGATTCCACTGGATACAACAGAGCACCATCTTTGTTACTATGACTTGCAGGTACAGGGTCTGCTTTCTTATCGACACAGATGTAATCCATTGGGTGAACGTGTTTATAGTATTCAGTCATCAGGTACCCGTAGTACTCCCGGTGCCAACCCGCGGGACATTTGTAGGTCCCGGGAATCATCAGCTTAGCGCTGCGGGTCTTGACGTGACAGACAGCGCAAGGGGCATCGTGATTATGAAGGGTTTTGCCGAAGAGAGTCTTTCCCGAGCCGTATTCATATACTTCATACTCAGTACCATACACTCTTCCGCTATACTGCCAACCTTTTAAGGTGTTCAGATAGTCGGGTTTTTCAGTCATACACAAGTAGTTGACCCCTCCCCCTGGGTGGCTGTAGTGCTCTCCTCCAATACGGCCTGAAAAGGGAAATGGACGTTAGTCTGAGATTAAGCGTCTGATCTGTTGGGAATTGCAATGTTAAAGTAGACCTCAACAATTTGTTCAATTTATTCAAATAATGTTGCATAGTGTCATGTCCCGTGTCCCGTTTCGTACTTTACTAATACCACAGCTAGCCCGACGTAATGTGTCCCCGGTTATAAGGTCCCTTAATTTACTCCTCCCCATACGGGGTACCGTATAAAGGAAACAATAATTAGGCAATAGATTAGGTGTACGAAGCAGAGGAGATTTTTTCTGAGCACATTCGCGTTTCAAAGCTTTTACTGTTATTGTTGCATGAACACTGGTTAAATAGAACGGATTTCATACGTTTTTTCCTCCCTTTTATAAGCCCTCCCGGTTATAAGCTCCCCCGGTTATAAGCCCACCACAAAATCCTTACGAAGTTATATAATCCCAGGGCTTATAACCGGGATTCTACGGTATGTGTTTGTGACGTGATGTAATATTGTACCAGTATCCTACAGAGACGATTAGTTCTCATACTCATTAATTATTCATGAGGTAACCAGCCAATCAAATGTGCAGAATCAGACCACGTGATGTAACTGGAAAGAATGGAAAGTACTGGCGAGAGTAACTGGAAATTTTTACTTATCATGAGGGACAATTAGAACTAATCGTCCCTCATGACTACATGAGTTCTTATCCCTCATATAACAATCATCGGGATCTTGGACAGAGTAGAGGTAATACCACTGTCCGAATTCGCTACAATCTGAAAGCAGGCTCTACTCCATGCTACTCAAGAGTCCAACACATGTGGGATAAGATGTCCTCGACTCTGCGCATGAGCAGAGCATATGCAAAGACCGGAATTCTTGGTTTTCCGGGCTAAAATCGTGGAACTCTGACTTTCTTTATTGCCTTTAGGTCATTGCATGTAATAATTAATGATAATGAGAAATCGTTCCAAAGCCTCGAATTCGGACTAGACGGGGTTTCTAGTCCTCATTCTCGCCTTTGAAACATTTATTTACTTCTAATCGTCCCTCATGATAAGTACTGGGGAGAGCAACTGGATATTTTTCCAGTAATTGGAGAAAACGATTTCCAGTTACTGGAAAAATTTCCAGTTACCGGGCTCGCCAGTACTTTCCGTACTTTCCAGTTACATCACGTGGCATTATTCTGCGCATTTAAGAATTATGCAGAGTGCCATTGAGCATCATTTGAAGTAGAATAATTATTCTGTGAGTATAGTATTTACTGTAAATATCCAGGGAATTTCACGGCTCGTGGCAAATCCTCAACACGAAGGTCATTTTCTTACGACAGCAGGACAAGTGATCCCAAAACTACACCGGCTGTACGTTCAAGTACTACTCAAAAGAACAATCAGCACCGGTAAAAAAGCCACGTTGGGCTTTTGTCTGTGATTGAGAATAAAGGACTTTTGTACAAAGTGTCAGTGAGCTAGTTTGCTGTTTGCATGTGCTCAATCGTTCATTGCGCACTACTCGTCACGTGATATTTTGCTATGAATATTAAAATCGTTGTTTATGTTTTCCGGTATCAGGAAGGAGTGTAAATTTCAAAATGGATATAATTAAGTGGTAATTGAACTGTACGCGGTCGTGCGATTTTGTAATCGCGCGTTTGATTTCAGACCAAATTGCACTACACTCAGTTCAATTACCATTGTGAATTAGTTAATAAATATGATAAGTGCAGATTATAACCAACTCGGCTAGCGAAGAACCAACCAGAGAGGTAGTATCAGTCAAACTTCTATTAAGCGGCCCTCTGTTAAGGTGGTTCCCGCATAATGAATGACCGGTTTGCCGTATTTTTTAACTCGCTCGCTCCGCGTCAATATTGCTTGGATTTTATTGTGCTTAACACAAATACTAATTCAACTATTCTGCCTTTGGACGGTGTATTCAAAATTATCATTGTAAGCAGTGTTTGTGAATGCCAGCCGATATTCAAACGACACTATTTTCACTAAAACTGCTGCCAAGCGTCTTTCCCTCGTACGATTTTTTTTAAACTTCGTGAATGGCCTTTTGAGGTCCCTAGTAATGTTCTGACGAGGTAAGAAGAAAATTGATCGAGCCGAAATCACCAGTTCATATTTTTGTTGTCAAAATTTGGACCTTTCAGTTGTTACGTGACTTCGGCTCGATCAATTTCCTTCTTACCTAGTCAGAACATCACTATGGACCTCAAAAGGCCATTCACGAAGTTTAAAAAAAATCGTACCAGGGAAAAACGCTTGACAGCAGTTTTAGTGAAAATAGTGTCGTTTGAATATCGGCTGGCATTCACAAACACGGCTTACAATGATAATTTTGAATACACTGTCCAAAGGCAGAATAGTTGAATTAGTAATTGTGTTAAGCACAATAAAATCCAAGCAATATTAACGCGGAGCGAGCGAGTTAAAAAATACGGCAAACCGGTCCATCATTATGCAGTAACCACCTTAAGCGGTCACTTTCACTGAAATTCCCATAACGGTCCCCATACTTACTGTAAACTAGACCTTTATTAAGCTGTCACCTCTATTAAGCGGTCAGTTAGCTATTTCCCGAGGGTAATAATAATAATAATAATAATAATAATAATAATAATAATATAATAATAATAACAATAATAACAATAATAATAATAATTTATGCTGATAAAGAAACTAGTATGATGAGTATATACAGAACAAATGTTCGGAAAAAATCAGACGCCTCGAGCGGGATTCGAACCACGACACCCCGATTTCATGACAGGTGCTCTACCCACTGAGCTACCAAGGCAACTACAGTGGCGTGGAGTTCAAATTAGCTCAAGGACGCTGATTTTAACCGAACATTTGCTCCCAGGCCTCACGGAACTGGGAATTGCTTCTGTAATGACGTACAAACCGCATCACGCAGTCACAGTAGTCATATCAGTAAAGCACATTAATGGCTTAAGTGCATCACGCAGTCACATTAATAATATCAGAATAACTGATAATTTAATAATAATTTATTCACTTATATTGCGCAAATATCAACCCTAAAATTTTCAGATGCGCATTACAATAAATACCTTAGAATAATTATCACTTAATAAATAAGTTGGTAATCTGATTTCAAATGACCACATGTATACATACACTTTCTTGTATCTAAAGATACGACAGAGACGGTTTACCTTTGTAGACCAAATTAGCATGCACCAGCACGACAAGTGGTTTTTCCCCATCGTACGTACGTGACTCCTCCACCATTAATTCCAGGGGGACCTCTTTGACCATTGTTCCCTGGATTTCCTTTAGGTCCCTTTGATCCTGCGCAGTGGTCAAATTCAAAAAAGATGCATGTAAATAAAAATGTTTATGATGGCGATGGTAAGAAGATGATGATTTCAAGCATGTTATGCATTTTTTTTTTCAGATTTATGAAATACTACATTTTCCAAATATCTCCTTCCAGTTTTTACCCATGCATTTGATGTTTGGACATAAAGTGACAATTGGGGAAGTCAACATTTCAAGCTTAAACAAATTGAATTTTGGTGGTCACGTAACCTCAAGGCGAAGAAAATAGAAATTTGAAAATGGGGTGACGGCATTCCAAAAATCGTTTGATGTGAAATTGTCATGTATTACTTGCTTAACAAGACTGCGCTTGGAATGGATGTCCTTAGTTTTGTTTTCACAAGAAAAATGAAAATATGTAAATACTTGACTTGGTCACGTGGCCTGTTTTGCTGATTAATTCGTTTGCAAAATTAAAAGAAAGTCGTCCATTCCAAACGCAGTCTTGTTAACCACGTTATACGCGACAAGTTCACATAACTAGAGACGCCCTAGATACGTCCTAGATACTCCCTAGATACAACCTAGATACGCCCTAGATACGTCCTAAATACGCCCTAGATACGTCCTAGATACACCCCAGATACGCCCTAGATACACCCTAGACACGCCCTAGATACGTCCTAGATACACCCAAGAGACGCCCTAGATACATCCAAGAGACGCCCTAGATACACCCTAGAGACGCCCTAGATACACCCTAGACACGCCCTAGATACACCCTAGACACGCCCTAGATACATCCTAGATACACCCAAGAGACGCCCTAGATACGCCCTAGAGACGCCCTAGATACACCCTAGACACGCCCTAGATACATCCTAGATACACCCAAGAGACGCCCTAGATAAGCCCTCGATACGCCCTAGATACACCCTAGACACGCCCTAGATACATCCTAGATACACCCAAGAGACGCCCTAGATACACCCTAGAGACGCCCTAGATACACCCTAGACACGCCCTAGATACATCCTAGATACACCCAAGAGACGCCCTAGATACGCCCTCGATACGCCCTAGATACAACCAAGAGACGCCCTAGATACGCCCTCGATACGCCCTCGATACGTCCTAGATACGCCCTCGATACGCCCTAGATGCACCCAAGAGACGCCCTAGATACGCCCTAGATACGGCCTCGATGCACCCAAGAGACGCCCTAGATACGCCCTAGATACGGCCTAGATACACCCAAGAGACGCCCTAGATACACCCTAGAGACGCCCTAGATACACCCTAGACACGCCCTAGATACATCCTAGATACACCCAAGAGACGCCCTAGATACGCCCTCGATACGCCCTAGATACAACCAAGAGACGCCCTAGATACGCCCTCGATACGCCCTCGATACGTCCTAGATACGTCCTCGATACGCCCTAGATGCACCCAAGAGACGCCCTAGATACGCCCTAGATACGGCCTCGATGCACCCAAGAGACGCCCTAGATACGCCCTAGATACGGCCTAGATGCACCCAAGAGACGCCCTAGATACGCCCTAGATGCAAGAGGTGATGACGGCGATTCTGAAAGTGTCGACAGACTTATGGTTGTGGTGATAATGTTGGTCGTACTGTTAAATATTATTAATATAATGATTTAATAATAATGACGATGATGAAGATGATAATATTAGTGATTGATGACGATGATGATGATAAATGTCTGGCCACAGTTACCTGGTTTTCCTGGTTTACCATTTTTTCCGGGGGATCCATCGCGACCATCCTTGCCTAAACAGAAAAGCAATGGAAAAATATAGAATTAATGATATAATAAATGAAAGAATAAAAGTACATTACTGATCATTAAGGGCATTCGTCACCGATCCAGACCGTCTCAGTATTCCCGTGGAGACTGGGAACAAGTTAGCATTTTACTTACCAGGCTTCCCAGGCTTCCCAGGCTTCCCATCGCGCCCATATCTCCCTGTATAAACATAATGAGACATTGACTACGTTACAATTATCAGAAATTGAGCTTATTTATATAATAGAAAAGAGAATGAGAATGGGGATGAGAATGGGAATGAGAATGAGAATGGGAACGATCATGGGAATTGAAACGACAAGAAGAAGGAGAATGGGAATAAGATGAAAGATGAGATTACGGACGATGAAGATGATGACAATGACAGTGACACTAGAAGAAGACGAACACGAAGACGAAGATGGAGAAGAAGAAGGAGAAGAAGAAGGAAAAGAAGATGAAGAAGGAGAAGAAGAAGGAGAAGAAGAAGAAGGAGAAAGAAGAAGGAGAAGAAGAAGGAGAAGAAGAAGGAGAAGAAGAAGGAGAAGAAGAAGAAGAAGAAGAAGAAGAAGAAGAAGAAGAAGGAGAAGAAGAAGGAGAAGAAGAAGGAGAAGAAGAAGGAGAAGAAGAAGGAGAAGAAGAAGGAGAAGAAGAAGGAGAAGAAGAAGGAGAAGAAGAAGGAGAAGAAGAAGAAGAGAAGAAGAAGGAGAAGAAGAAGGAGAAGAAGAAGGAGAAGAAGAAGGAGAAGAAGAAGGAGAAGAAGAAGGAGAAGAAGAAGGAGAAGAAGAAGGAGACGAAGAAGGAGACGAAGAAGGAAACGAAGAAGGTAAAGAAGAAGGAAAAGAAGGAGAAGGAAAAGAAGAAGAAGGAAAAGAAGAAGAAGGAAAGGAAGAAAAAAGAAGAAGGATAAGAAGAAGAAGGAAAAGAGGGAAAGGGAGCAAAAATGCAATGTAATGTTTAGGAAAGGATGGGCCGTTTAGTATCGGTAGATAATGATCCGAGATGAAGGCGACCCACTCTCTCTCTTTTATCTTCGACTAGGTTCTCAAAGAGAGACTGGGAAAAAGTTCCAGTCGAGCGTAATAAGAAAGGTTGCGACAATGGTCATGTTCACTGAAGCAGATATATAAAAAATCACACTTCGTGATCACAAGCAGCCAATTGTATTGATGTTTACCTCTTAACAACAAGGCTTGGTGGATTAGGACTTTCTTAAGCCTAAAAGCAAAAAAAAAAAATCTTAGTTTGAGTGTATTAAACCTTAATGTGATTATTGTAGCGTTTATGGTGAAATTGCAATAAGACCCTTGCCAGTAGACTACAAAAACTACACATCTCTTTGTTACCCTGGGCTGGAAAAACGTCGAAATTCTGGAGTAAACTGGAGTAAATGTGTACATTCTCGAGCATCACCGCAACAATTGCTAAAGTTTGATATTACACTATGGATGACATGATGACTTACGTGGTCTAAATTCAGTATACTTACTTTGCTTCAAGTAAAGCTACGCGTATTTTTAGTGACTGGCGATTTCCATAACCATAGCGATAACTCCTCGTTGCAAGGCTTTCTTTCTTGTCTTCAACCACATTTTCGTCGGCAAAAACAGTGACACTGAACAACGCAAAAAGAAACAGAAATTTACACAGAGACATTCTTCTTGTTGTGTTCGAGCCTGCTACGTTGCATACACTGACAAACCTATGTAAGAATTGGACTTATACGTTCCCTTCAAGAAAGGCGTTAACCCAAATTCTTTGTTCTGATTGGCTGGCATTTTGGAAAGCAGTCAATCAAACACAAAACGGTTCGACAGTTAAGCCAATCAGACATTCCGACATTCAGTCCTCACCAGTGTAAATGATTGAAAAATAGATAATAAAAAATAATAATGATAATAATGATCATCATAATAATAATTGTCTTCGAAAAGCCTCTTTGGGGAAAGTCAATAAAGTATGTATGTATAATAATAATTAATATTTTACGTAGTGCCCTCTCTTGTATAATATAATATGTATCAAGGACTAGAACACGCCCTCTCTTCAATAGGCCAATATATCTAAGTAATAGGCCAATATATACCTAACCAAAAACCACAAGTACATTCGCTCTGCACGCAGTATTGAGCACTTTGTCTGGGATTATCGATCCATGCATTCACGTACAATCCAAATATAGTTTATCCTAACAAAAATATCTTAATAAATCACGTATGAAATGCAGCAATGTATATCAAAGTTGATTTCATTATTTGATTGGTTCTCAGAAAAAAAGTGTTACGTTCAATGCTAATGATGAACGTATGTATAATAATAATTAATATTGTATATCGTATAGGCCAATATATCTAATAGGCCAATATACACCTCACCAAAAAAATTCTGAAACTTTGGATACATGATATATGTCTTTTGTTTCTCTATTGTTTTTTCTTCGAGAACAAAGGATATATATATATCTTAAAGTTGCAGAATTTTTTGGGTTAGGTGTATGTAATATATATACAAAATGTAAAGACAGAAAAAAGGTAAATTAAAGTAACTCCGCTAGCTCTAGGCGATCATCAGACTAAAGTTCATGTAGGTTCTATATTTGCTTTGCGGTTGTGGCGCTTCTGATTGGCTGCATATAATTTGTTCTCATGTAATATATATATATAATATATAATTCAGGTGAAGTTCGCCGGTGAAACCAAGATAGTGCTCTACAATGAAGGAGCAAATTTAACCAATGTGTATACTACTCAGTTTTTGAGTACATAAGTATTAAACTTGAGTATTAAACTCTATGTACTCAAAAACTGAGTAGTATACACATTGGTTTTATAATATATATGTATGTATAATAATAATTAATACTTCATATAGTGCCCTCTCTTGTATAGGCCAATATATCTACGTAATAGGCCAATATATGTAATAGATGTATATATTATATCTATTTATCTATATATTATATACAATCCCATAGCTCATATGAAACTCGCGCGCTGATTGGCTGAGAAGCAAACCGGATGAGAGGGTATCAATATTTTAGCTTTGTTTGCTCTCATTTTTTTCATTTGTAAAATTCATTTTCATCGAAGTGAAATTAATGTCACAAACACAGAGTACTGAAAAATCTTTACGCTTTTTCAGTTGTACTTCAAGTGTCTTCTCAACTTAAGCTTAAATATAAACTGAACACGAAAGCAAAGCAAATCGTTTTGAATCTGGCTTTAGCATCTCTAGCACTAAATATAATCGATGTAAAGAAAAGCGAGATGAGAATCGATGTTTGAAAGAGAGACCACGAAGTACAACGACAGCAAATCATGGCGAACGACATTTTTAGACCGGCATAAAGCAACCACAATCTAATAGATTAAGCCAACAGATAAACAACAAAATCAGTCCAATTTAATTCAGCATTTACACCTAGCAAAATCTGTACCTGTAATCATACAAAACTGCAAATTTAGCCCGTGTTCCAGTTGTGTTCTCTTTGCTTGTCAATCGATCGGCTGCCTTTTACTTTAAGCCTTGTGTACTTGTTTTGTACAAGTCATGTAGCTTCACTCACTGAATCAGAGCTATCGCCTCTGCATCTTTATCAATAAATATGGCTTTGAAAGAACTATTTTGCCTGAGAATCTTCAGCATTCAGTAAGGTAGTTAACAAATCCATCAATAATCCTGTGAAATGTTGAAGTTCACTAGATTCAACTTCTCATGCAAGCGGCACTCAGTTCTCTGATCATGATCGGATTGAAAGCAACAAGAAACGGTCAGTTGAGAAAATTTGAACGATTTATTTAAGCTCTTAACAATGCTCTTAAGAGTGGATGCCAGTAAGGATCGAGACTAATTCTTCAACTCAAAAAAATCGAATTTAATTTTCTTTCACCATATCATTCCTTTCGATGACCTATTCTAGGGAAAAATACTAAAAAGTTCCAGCGATTTTTATTTTAGGAGAAATTTCCAGTTTTTAAAAACCCGTCTGTCGACCGAACATTTTCGGCTAAATAATAAGCCAAATTTGAACAGTCGGTGTGTGTTCGCCTCTAGCTCTACAACAATGACATTCAGTATACTGAATAAACGTTTCATGGTCTTTTCTACTGCATAATTTATTTTTCTGTAACTTCTGTAGTTGTTTTTCAAATTTGGTTTTAAAAAAGGTATACTGAGCGCCATGAACGGAACGTTGAAATATAGGCAATGTTTGAGATACGAAAAAGGAATCTGGTACATCAATTTTTGAAGAAAACGCCATGTCCCAGGAAAGCTTCACGTTTGCTCTTTCAGTTTAGAAAGTTTCCAGCTTGGGAATTCAATGTAGCATTTTTGAGAAATAAAACTATTAGGCTTGGGACTGCCAAAATTAGCATAATTTTCGTCCTGTGGCGGACATTTTTGTCGTTAAAAACACAAAACTTAATTCCAAAACACGACTATCTTCCACTATTAGTTGCTCGCTGCCAACTGATAACAATCTTGGAGTTAATAAGAGTTATTTTCAACCATATTTGAGCTATTTCAGCCACATAAGCTCCTAAAATAGTGACAATTAGCATATTCATTGATCAAATATAAACACCGTTTCCGAAAATTGTGGTTCTTCACTCTAAAATGCTTAGAGTTTGCTCCAAATAAGATTTACAAACAATTGCACTGATTTCTAGTTCAAACTGGCGCTTTATCATGAAGAGTTCGGATATTTTGACACGATGCTCCACTTTGTTGACAAGCCAATTATGTAACGCAATGTATGTAGCTGCTGCAAGTCACGCTACTGCCCTTCGAATAATTTTTTTGCGGCATGAAATAATAGTTTTAATCATAAAATATAATACTAAACAGAATTCATACTTGCTTGAATGGGTGGAATTTCGTATATACGTTGTTTAAACAAAATTCGTATTTTGCTGTTATCTGATCGACCATCTATGCTAATTTTAACTTTTGCGAGAGTTATTTACGACCATCGAAACACAAACATTGTTGAAAATCATTCCTATTGACTCGAACATTGTTTTCCATCAGCAGCAATCAACTAAAAATGCAAGATAGCCGTATTTTGGCGTTAGGTTTTGTGTTTGGATGACAAAAATGTCCGCCACAGGACGAAAATTATGCTAATTTTGGCAGTCCCAAGCATAATAGTTTTATTTCTCAAAAATGCTACATTGAATTCCCATGCTTGAAACTTTCTAAACTGATAGAGCAAACGTGAAGCTTTCCTAGGGCATGGCGTTTTCATCAAAAATTTATGTACCAGATTCCTTTTTCGTACCTCAAACATTGCCTATATTTCAACGTTCCGTTCATGGCGCTCAGTATACCTTTTTAAAACCAAATTTGAAAAATAACTACAGAAGTTACAGAAAAATAAATTACACAGTAGAAAAGACCAAGAAACGTTTATTAAGTGTTCTTAATGTCATTGTTGTAGTTCTAGAGGTGCACACACACCGACTGTTCAAATTTGGCTTATAATTTAGCCAAAAAAATTAAAACACGTTCCAGAATGACTTCGGATATTCCAAAACCAAAATTTCAGCAAATAACATTGAAAAATGAAATTCCTTGCCTAGAAAAGAGAAGATTTTGGCAAGCTTTTATAAAAAAGAGGTCCAATCAGCTAACGGGTGTAGGACTGCAGGCAACGTTTGTTGTATCATCGAGAAATCTGCTAAAACCAGTCAAATTTGAAATTGAAAATGAAATTCAAATTTGCCAGCTTGACCATTTTTAATGGCAAGAATTCAATTTGCTTATAACATGTTTGCCAAAGAGGAAAATATGGCATCATAAATAAGTGCAAGAAGCATTTACTTGCTGAACCCAACAGTATGTCGGCATTTGCCAACTTCCCTGCAACTCGGCATTTGCCAAACCAGAGAATTCCGGCATATGCCAGCTGAGAGGAAGTTGGCAAATGCCGACTTAGAGAATTCCGGCATTTGCCAGCTGAGAGGAAGTTGGCATTTGCCAACTCAGAGAATTCCGGCATTTGCCAACTCAAAGGAAGTTGGCATTTGCCAACTCAGAGAATTCCGGCATTTGCCAACTCAGAGGAAGTTGGCATTTGCCAACTCAGAGAATTCTGGCATTTGCCAACTCAGAGGAAGTTGGCATTTGCCAACTCAGAGGAAGTTGGCATTTTCCAACTCAGAGAATTCCGGCATTTTCCAACTCAGAGGAAGTTGGCATTTGCCAACTCAGAGAATTCCGGCAATTGCCGACCAAAACTGCTACAATCTAGGCTTTAGGTTTCTGTTACCAATGAACAACATTCAATAATAACTTTTTATTTTCAATCATGGTCTTCCTTGAAAATATTTTTTTTACAAAGCAAGAAGTTTCTCAACGTAATGGATTTATCTTGTTGTACACACAATACTTTTCTTTTCTTTTACGTATAAAATCAATTTCGTCAGAAATTATACTGTAATTACGGTAACAAATTGCAACCAAATATAATAAGACTGTCCTTGAAGAACTTATCTATTTGAAATGACCAGTTATCGCTATTTTGAAATCGGTTGCATTCAAGTTATCACTTTAATAGCACACAATTGTCCTGACAAAATACATGTACTTGCCACAGCCACTGATTCTGAAATAAACAAACAAAACGTTAACAAAATACCGTACAGTTCCGAAAGTAGCGAGGTCGTTACTTTCGGATTGAGCAACCTTAAGTAACTGTTACTTTGGGGGGGGGGGGGGGGGGGGGGTCGCTACTTTCGGGGTGCTAAAATCGTTAACTTTTAGGAGCCATACCGTGTACAGGGTTCCCACTGACCTTGAAAAGTCAGTGAATTTGATTTTTTTTTCAAGGTCAGGGAATTGTCAGGAAATTTTGATTTTGGTCAGGGAATGTTGTAATTTACCCAAAAGTCAGTGAAAAGTCAGGGAATTTATGTCAGCCTTCACAAAATCGATATGTACAGTGTAGCATAATTATGGGTAACATTTAGACAGATTGTGATCAATCATGATGAAAACTCACAAAAAAGTTTAAAAGTTGTCATTGACCTTATATGGTCCATGTAAATGTATTTCTTCATACATATTACTGTACATACAGTACATACATAAAAAGACTATAGTAAATGTAAGTCGCACTGCAGGATATCATGTAGTAAAACAAGAGTACAGTATGGTCAGTGAAAAATGGTTTTTGGTCAGTGAGAAGTCAGGGAAAAGCCAGATAATTTTATTTTTCCGGATGAGTGGAAACCCTGGTTATTTTTATGTCAAACAATTCTAGTATCCTGATCTCGAAAATCAGCACTTGTGCATAAGCCATATAGATCACACAATACGCTACACTATATAATATATGCACAGTAGAGTTGCGCAGTGCAAAAACTAAGGAATCACCTTAAATACCCCCTCAGCTAGCTTCGGGACATTTAATCACTAATATCCCTCGGTGCCATGATATTACTTAGGCTTTTTTTGTTCAGATATTTTAACAGCATGTACAATACGAACCAAGACCTGCTCAATCACATGAGTTCCCAGTGGCTCAGTGGTTAGAGCGCCTGACTGGTATCCAGGAGGTCACGGGTTCAAATGCCGTCTGGGCTCAGTAAGAAACCTTACGAACTAAATGTACATTACTAACAATTACCAAGCGACAAATTACCATATAACTTACAGTACAAACATGTACAATGTTGCGGGATAGCTTTACATGTACAATGAAATGGCTTCTGATACTTGGACTTAAACTCACCATTGCCAAATATATCAATGATCCATAGCCCATGGTTGTACCTCAACCTGAAACAAACAAAAAAGCATACATCGTCAATGTCTCTGATGACTACATTGTACATTCGTTCCCCCAGGGGGTGGGGATTTGTCCAGATTCCTCTTCCCCATTCCCATTCCCTTAACTTATAAACTAAATTGTATGTAAATTACTGGTACTAAAATAAAGTCTATGTTTCCCCATGTCTATGTCAGGGGGATATCATGTTTGAATGGACATTTGAACAAATCCCCCAACGTCCCCAGGGGTGGCACCCAGGGGTTTGACCGTCAAGTATAAACATGTATAACTACGATTGCTTCAAAATTCCAAAAAGCACATAAGCTTACCTGTACTGTCTAAGCAGGAATAAGTATATTGCTCATTACATCATCCGGTTTCCAGGTCGGTTTCCATCATCTTACGTTGTCTACGACTACAGTACATGTAAGTTATCCAAAGTCAAAGTAGGGCACCATATTAGAGTCGAGTAATACGTCTTCATGCTTCAAAAGAAGTAATTGCTTCATTTTTCGTGAAAGACCATTGCTTTGGGGCTCGAGTAGTAGTCTTGGTGATGCCATCGGTTCGTTAGGGATGTCACTGTCAGTAGATCGGGCATTTCATGGATTTAGAGCTACGCTTTCCTGGGTTCTTGTGTTCATTGTACGATCGATTGTCCGCTCGTTTTCCGACTGTTGTGTAGGCTGGCTCGTTACGAGACCATTGCTGTAGTTCGTTAAATTCTTTTCACCAGTAAATATTGACGAATACCGTTCCGAAAGGACCGGGGAAATAAAAGAACAATTGAAGCTTGAGCATACAACAAACCAACCGTCAACATGGCGGCCGGGAATAAACAGTCAGGCGTCACACGACCACTCCATATTTGGAACATATCCCCTGCATCGCTTCACTCTGATTGGCTAGAACACGGTTTTGAGCGCCATTTTCTTAGTGTTGTAACGGTTCTAGAAACTATAGAACTCTTTTAGTATTTTATCGTGGAATAATCACTCTTTTCTTCAACCAAATCCCTGGAGAACGACATGGAACAATGGTATGTGTGACAGAGTGCTGTTTATCTATAAACATACAGTGAAATTCAAGAATTTATGCTCATTTTAAAAGGTAAGATTCGATGCTGACATGAATTCCTGATCAAAGTTTCGATTGTATAATCGCAGTATAAAGCTTATACACATTCAGAATACGGTATAAAGCTTTAATACATAACGTCATAAGCTTAATATACAGCAGACATATATTTTCCTGCCAAAAGTGTCTATAGACATCTACATGTACAATGTAGAATACATCTAGTGTCTATTATTGTCTATACTCAGTACACCAACCTTTTAAAGTGGCCACCCTCTATTAAGCGGCCTGTTTTAAAAGTCCCGAATCAGTGGAGTTTCACCCATATAAACTCTGCATAAATTTGCTACCTCTATTAAGTGGTATATGTACAATGTATATATACATAATATACTCTATATCCACTACATGCTGCTTACTAGTGCTGTATATAGACATTGCAATATATTTGTTTATAAATAATATAAACTATGTGTACCTCCCAAGAATGCACGATTTGATTGGTTGCTGAGCGTGTATTATTATGTAATAGATGCACAGAGCAGTGAAAACAATACAGAAAGCCTGTTTAAAACTACATTGCGTTCCTCTATACTGTATACAGTATATATTTTATGTACAATTGCAGAATAGACAAATAGACACATACCATATGTACTGTATGTACACTGACAGTATACATTAGCCGGAGAAAACAGCTGTCTCTCATCACGTACATCAATTCCTAGGTGGAATCAATGTATGCGATGAGAGACAGCTGTTAATTTTAATTCTCAGGCTATATGTACCGACAGTATACATATGATATAGTATATACAATGTATAGACAGTATACACCGAATCGAAATATGGCGACCAATTTGAATAACTATTGTTTTGGTCTGACCAACCTCGTGTTCACGTGGAAACACAAAAGCGTTTTCACATGAATGAGAGGTTGGTCAGTCAGGAACAAAGTTATTCAAATTGGTCGCCATATTTCGATTCGGTGTATAGCCATGCTATTTCAATTGTATATTACATACTACATACATGCCATGGTTCACTTTGCCTATTTACAAATTTGATTTCATATTTGACACTTTTCTGTTTTTCTTCAATAGAGTGAAGCATAAACAAATCTAACACAATCATGGTGCTTGGACAAATGGATGCAAAAGAGGTCAAAAAAGTGATAGCTACAATGTAGCACTAAGTGAACAGTCTACAAAATAGTATTGAAATATTTAATTTAAGTTAAGAATTATAGCTTAATATTATACCTTATTATTTTTGTCGTGCAATCGTCATTCAACGTTTTTTGAAATAGCGCATTGTATTTTAAATTCACTCGATATACAATATGCACAGGATTTTTTGTGGACAGATGAGGTTTGAGTGAATGCATACGAGGAAAAAAATGACACAAGTGCATAGTACAGTCGAAGCTCTCGTAAGCGACCACTTCAGGAATTCGAAAAAGTGGTAATAACTAGATCAGAGCTGTTGTCGCTTAAATGAGACGGACCGCGCGCTGAAACAACATAGGCTGGTCGCTTATGAGAGCTTAATATTGCTGCGAGCCGCGCCAGGCGAGGAGCGAAACTAATCTTGATGGAGTTCCTGTGTCATGTTTGGTCATGTGGGATCTGGGCACTGGGACAAGGGTGGGAATGAGAATCAATAGATATATGGGAGGGAAATAGGTTTCTTGTAAGCTAGAACACATGACAGTAATAAAGTTATTATTATTATTATACTGCATTTTTATTATTTTATATTACCACTAATGTGCCTTGCTGACAAGGGACAGCTACATGTATGCATTGAAAGCTACATGTACGGCAGTGCACAACTCGCAGCACTTCACTTTCTACCAGAAACGACTAGTTTAAGCTCTTGTGATGTATTGTAATACGTAAGCACGATACCTGCACATTGCTACAATATTTAGTATGATGTGCACTTGCAAACAACGTTTCACACAACAATGCACATAGTTTGCGTCTAAGACTTATTGAAGAAGTTATTGAGTATTTTTGGGATATGATCGATTTGTATGGATAATTCTGTGGGATATGCTCAATGGAATAGAAATACACACTATAGTAATTTAACTTTTCGGTCTACGGATTATCTATAAAGTAGAATAGGCTATAAATAACCTTATGATGTATTATTTAATGTTCAATAAAAGCTTTTAAAATATTTCTTACCACTTGTTTCAATCTTATCTGAAATCTTGGCATATGCCGAAATCGTGAATGTTGGCATATGCCGAATTCGTGAATGTTGGCATATGCCGAAATCTTGAATGCTGGCATTTGCCAAATTCTTGAATGTTGGCATATGCCGAAATCTTGAATGCTGGCATTTGCCAAATTCTTGAATGTTGGCATATGCCGAAATCTTGAATGCTGGCGTTTGCCGAAATCGTGAATGTTGGCATATGCCGAAATCTTGAATGCTGGCATTTGCCAAAATCTTGAATGGGACTGGCAATATAATAACTATGTACCATTTATGGTCCAAACAACAGTTTCTATAGTTTAATTTTGAGAACAGAAAGAATTTTAGCTGAAAAAAATATCAAATCGGCAAATCAAATAAGATGTCTTCAATATTTGCTAAAATGGATAAAATAACCAGCAAAAAATTGAAAAGTCTCTCGAAAAGTGCTGGGAAATCTAACTTTGGAATATCCGAAGTCATTCTGGAACGTGTTTTTAAGTAGATAGACGGGTTTTTTAAAAACTGGAAATTTTTCCTAAAATAAAATTCGCTGGAACTTTTTAGTATTTTTCCCTAAAATAGGTCATCGAAAGGAATGATATGGAGAAATAAAATTAAATTCGAATTTTTTGAGTTGAAGAATTAGTCTCGATCCTTACTGGCATCCACTCTTAAGTCTTATGAGGATAGAATAAGTCCGTATTTTCGTGTATTTCCAATTAACTTCTTTGTTAACTGAATAACATCAGAAAAGCATACTTACAGGTTTGACAAGACTGATTCATTGATTGTGAAAACTTGAACTGAACTTCGAGCCTGTCACTGATCACTTTTAGTCTTTTTGGTTGTAAGTTTTCGTCTGGTTATCCATATCTAAATCTATGGCTGTGTTTCTGTTGTAGATTGACCCTAAATCTAGACGTTAAAACGACTGAAGAAAACAACTTTTGTCTACAAGTTCATGCAGATAAACTGATTTTAGTATTCAATTTTGCTTGATTCCTATTGGCTAGCGTAGCGAAAGACTGAACACTGCACTGGCTTTCTTAGCGACGCGCGATATAGCGACTCAAGATTGTCTAAAAACTATATATTTTTCAAAAAACAAAGAGAACGCTATGGGATTCAAGGAAAATTCATTGGCTCGACTCGTGAATTCCACGTTGAATTCACGAGAAAAGGCGATATCGCACAAGTCGTTTCGCGACTTGTGCGATATCGCCTTTTCTCGTGAATTCAACGTGGAATTCCCTCGTCAGCCAATGAATTTACCTATACAATCCAAACATTAAAACATGACTACTTTTGCTGAACCCTACAGCACTGTTTCTTGAGGGAGTATACCTTACGAGGGAGTACCTCCCTCACGAAACAGTGCTTTAGGGTCCAGCATAAGTAGTCATGTTTTAATCATCCGTTCCCACAAGGATATTCGCTCTGCACGCAGTATTGAGCACTTTGTCTGGGATTATCGATCCATACATTCACGTACAATCCAAATATAGTTTATCCTAACAAAAATATCTTAATAAATCACGTATGAAATGCAGCAATGTATATCAAAGTTGATTTCATTATTTGATTGGTTCTCAGAATAAAAGTGCTACGTTCAATGTTAATGATGAACATTTTCTGATTTTTTAAATATTTTCACGAGTTCACTGAATCGGAACTGAATACGTCATCTAATTTGCATATTGAGATTTCAAACCTCTATAACTCACAAACGCAAGGTTCAAATCACAAAATACTGAACCCACCAACTATTCAGCTTATATTGAATATATTTTTTTAAACAATCTCACAGGGGTTAGTTGCACTTTAGCTTGTACTGTAACAGGCAGAAAACAAGACCAAAACGTGACTTTTATACTTGTTAGGGATTTCTTTATTCTAACATTGTTACGTTATGGTACCGTGAGGATTATGGGTAATATAACACAGATAGCCCAAACTATTTGTATTGATATTTTAATTACGACGATCGAATTCTTGTTTCATATAAAATCTTTCTTGACAAACACAGTTTATATACGTACAAGGCTCATGAACGGTGCATATCTTGAGAAAACTGACTTAGCAATTACTTTTTGTCAAAAGAAAAATTAATGGGAATTTTAATTAATTTTTTTTTTTTTAATTAATGAAAATTACGATGCATTAATTTTCAGAAAATTTATATTTTCGTGTAGTTAGTAACCATAAAGCTTTAATAATAATAATAACGATGACAATAATACTAGTAATAACGATGATGATCATAATTATAATAATGAGTGACGATGATAATAGTAATAATAACGATAATGATAATATATAATATTAAATAATGATGACAATAATAATAGCAATAATGATGGTGACACTGAAAGTAAGGACAATTTAGTTTAGTTTAAGGACATGTTTCGACAGAGTCTGCTGCAATCTTCAGTGTATGATAATTACAGGTATAGTTGGTGTCATAGCACAATGATTTGCGCCTTGGGGACTCATTGGGGGGTAATACAAAAGAAAATGGTGTTGCATAAATACATGGTTGACAGAAAGCTCCCATTTTCTTTTTGTATTACCCCCCAAGGCGCAAAGCATTATGTGCCATGAGAAAGTAGAGAATAAATAATAAAGTAATTAAGGGGAAACTAAGCTAAATAAACTAAATAAAGCCTAGTTCCAACGCCGTACTTTCCAAGAGCGATTCTTAATTACTTCAAAGGAAGCCGCCTCATTATCTATTGTTTGAAATGAGAACGGCTCATGATTAGCACGACGTCTGAACTTGGCCTAATTCATTTATCGCCTATTTACAGTATATTCAGTCTACGATAGCGTTTAGTCACCTTGAAATGAACACAATACAGTTTTTTGAACTGGCCGATTTATAGAGCAGTTTGATCGTATTTGTGGGAAAGTTACGGTACCGTGCTGTGCCGTAGTGAAAGTGTTCGCCACATGTCACCAATAAAAGGTCAATATAAGTAATATATACAATTCAAGCATAACTTATTCTAACAAAAGTATTAAGAGTATAAAACTGCAGAAATAACTAGATCAAAGTTGATTTTATCATTTGACTGGTTCTCAGAGAAAATCGTCCAGTATTAATGATGTATATATTTATTTTTATAGACAAGTGGTATATGTGTTTACGTCATTAGGAGTCTGAACTCCAAATTCTTGGCCAATATGCTCAAGTAACAAAATATTAATAGTATAAATCTGCAGAAATGAAGATCAAAGTTGACTTTTTTATTATTTGACTGGTTCTCAGAGAAAATCGTCCACTGTAATGATGTATACAGTGGAACCTCTATATAACGGACCTCTATTAATCGGCCACCCTCTATTCAGCGGCCACTTTTTAAGGCCCCGATTTTTTTATGTCAGTCAAGCTCTGTAAATTATACCTCTAGCTATTAAGGTGGCTCGTGGGTAATTCTTTGAAAGATGGGTCTCATTTTAAATCGATGTTTTGAGGAGCAAAACGTTCACCGATTTCGGATATTTTTCATCCTGATAATCAGGCATTCGTAAATTTCATAAAAAGCACAATTTTATTGTGATAAAGACAACATTTGTTGAGTTACAATCGATATTGAAACACTCCATTTTCAGAGAAAATGCTTATATTTTCCAAACTCCACGATGGATTTTTTTTCAAATTACCTCAAACAAGTGTACAAGTGTGAAGGATTACTGGTGCCAAGTTTCAAGAAAATCCGTAGGTTGGAAAATACTCCATAAGCGACTGATAAATTTTAGTACAAAATACTATACTCACACACATTGTCAGCGCTGCCGTACAAATGTTAAGATAAAACTAAATTTGAAACTATCACCTGAAAGCTTCATATCACTCGCAACTGTAGTGCAAAATTCACGCATATCGGAAGCATACAACAAACTTTATCAATATGAGAAAGTACAAGAGGTTTATGTTGTGAATTAAATGAAAATCCAAAATATTGTATTCTGCGTATAAAAACATTTCTGTCGATTTGTTTTCCATAATTTTTCAATATGACATAGAGCAACATAATACTCCCATAGTGACATTATCATTGACAATTTCATTGGAGTATCGTGATTCCCAAGCGGCAGAAACCCGGAAGAATTTCAAAACACATCCAGCGGTGTTTAAACACGATGGGGTTTTCAAAGCAGTTTCGAATACGGAAGACTTGAAGTGGCTGGGTTTGCTTCCAAAGTTATCCAAACTGTATGAAAAGAACACGCTGAAACTTGGTGAAGTGTTTTCGAATATGTTGCTCTATGTCATATTGAAAAATTAAAACGCAGAATACAATATTTTGGATTTTCATTTGATACACAACATAAACCTCTTGCACTTTGCTCATTGATAAAGATTGTTGCATTCTTCCGATTTGTGTGAATTTTGCACTACAGTTGCGAGTGATTTGAATCTTTCAGATGATAGTTTCAAATTTAGTTTTATTTTAAAATGTATACGGCAGCGCTGACAATGTGTGCGAGTATAGTACCTTTGTACTAAAATTTAGCAGTCGCTTGTGGAGCATTTTCCAACCTACGGATTTCCTTGAAACTTGGCACCAGTAATCCTTCACACTTGTATACTTGTTTGAGGTAATTTGAAAAAAAATCCATCGTGGAGTTTGGAAAAATATAAGCATTTTCTCTGAAAATGGAGTGTTTCAATATCGATTGTAACTCAACAAATGTTGTCTTTATCACAATAAAATTGTGCTTTTTATGAAATTTACGAATGCCTGATTATCAGGATGAAAAATATCCGAAATCGATTAACGTTTTACTGCTCAAAACGTCGATCTAAAATGAGACCCAACGTTCAAATAATTACCCGCGAGCCACCTTAAGAGGCCACTTTGCAAAGTCCCGAGGGTGGCCGTTATCTCGCCGTTATCTAGAAAGTCTACTGTATATATATATTTAGTCAATAAACCCCTTGTTCTGGCGACTGGTATATCGGCTGATAATATCCGCGGCCGAAAAAATAAACAGTTGGCCGAGAAGCCAAGGACATTATCAGCCGATATACCAGTAAGCCAGAAAGGGGTTTATTTATTTTATAACCCTTCGATAAATTTTCTACGTACGTCTTCTGTAAATAAAACCGACTCGGCTCAGAAAAAAAACACATTCACGATCATTGCATATTTTGTTGACCTTTATTTACAGGTCACTCGCCAAAACGGGACTGTTGTTCTGCCATTACAATTTAGATTAGAAATTTCATTTTTCTCAAAAGTTGGAGATATCATCAAAACTGGGGGATATTACCTGTAAGTGTAAAGTGTTTATAATAGGTAACTCAGCTACATCGCTAAAAGCTAAGACTACATTACTTCTTTATTTCAAAACACAAACTAACAAAGGTGTTGCTACTGTATTCGTGTTTCCTTTAATTGTATAAAGATGAAGTTCTTCTTTGAGAACATAATAAATATTCAAGTGAAGTCTGGGGAGTCAGTATCGGGTCAGTAAGCTTAAACGCGTTGGTGTCCAACGTTCGGCTTACTTCGTCCTACCTGCCTTGGTACTCCAGAGCTAAGAGATCAGTGTCTATCGTGACCAGAATGTGTGGATTATTTCCAGTAACCAAAGTTTATAAACTTGTCGCCTGAATACTCGAACATTCGTTTTCAAACGGCGGCCGCCATGAGAAACCATCGTTCTCGCCGATTAAAAACGTATAAACTTGGACTTCAAAACAAAAACAACCACTTGAAAATACGCAAAGAGCAACGATGACCGTCCAGAATTCAATCGGAATAGAAAAACTATACTAAAATCGCTCGATGGAAAAAGATTTTAAAACTCACTATGTAATTTCTTTCACAGATATGTTTAGTCTATTTTAGAACCATGTTCGTATTATTTCAATATAAAAATGCATTTTCCATTTTATTTACCAGTACTGGTATTGTCTTGCTTATCCGTGAGTCGTCTCATTGAGACCTTTGATTTAAGCTGTCGAAGCATGTACGTCTTGAACATACTGTGAGTATTGGCCAATAATGTGGAGTTCATGACTTCTGATGACGTAAATAGCTTAGGCCTTGGGCAAACGTCGAAACTAACCATGAGCTTAATTCAGTCGAACCTATTAATTTTGAAATTGGCTCATGGTTAGAACGTCGTTTTGTGTTTGAAAAGGCGTTTGTGCGTTGTGGCAAAGTCGCTCCTGTCGTAATTTCCGACTTGGCTTGAACCTATTTCAAAATTAATAGGTTCGACTGAATTAAGTTCATGGTTGGACGTTTGCCCTAGCCATATACTACTTATAATAATAATAATAATAATAATAATAATAATAATAATAATAATAATAATAATAATAATAATAATAATAATAATAATAATAATAATAATAATAATAATAATAATAATAATAATAATAATAATAATAATCTAGGGCTGGTTTCCAATTTGGCCCACAACTAAAATATACAACAATAATGATGCTAACGTTTAAACAATAATAATGATAACTAATTGTCACCTCAGAATGACGTCTGTTGATTTTATATTGCCATTTCTTCGCCAAATGTCGCTATTCTAAACAATATTACGCTGTAAAGGTTTTATATTCCGAAAAACTGCGAAAGCTGGATCGGAAAACACTCAGTTAAAAATTGGTAATTTTCAATTTTTGTGTTTTGAAAATGTTTGTAAGTGTCTTGACGTAGTGCCCCTTTAATGGTCTGACTCTGGCCAAGGATAAACCGACAATTTTCGTTCTCCTCGAAAATGGCAGCTCGATTTTTTTTCCAGAGTTGTTGCTTTAGGTCAGAGAAAATAACGTGAATGATAAAACAATTATTGAACTCGGTCTTTGCAAAATATTGTGATTTTGTCAGTGTCTCGCAGACAATTATTTGCCTCAAGGCATCGGCAAATAATTCTGCTCGCCACTGACAAAGCACGATATTTTGTCCAACCTCGTCCAATATTAAATTGCTAATTATTTGTACAAATGAACAGCAAATGCTTAAAATGACCGCATAATATTTGTAAATAATAACATAACAATGTTTAAACATCGTTAATATAGCTTTTCTTTGTCTAATTTGAACGTCGAAGGTCTTGACTTTTTATCAGACAATATCTGATCGTCAATGCTTGTCTAATAGTCCAGTCATCCTATGAAATTTTTTGGGGTCAAGTTGGAACAAATTGCAACAGAAAGTTTCTCATCGCTATTCAACCAAGATGGGTTACCTAAACAACAT
>JAUJYZ010001549.1:447500-491507 GCA_033675265.1 Actinostola sp. cb2023 | reverse complement strand
GTCGAACGATCAACTAGAATCCTGACCTTTAATAGCTTGAAGATCTATGCTGAGAAATCTTGAAACTCGATACGATCAAATACATCGCATTCTTTCTTCATTCTTCGCATTTTTTCTTCATTCCGTGACCATGAGAAAATAAAAAATAAAAAAAACAAGAAAGCCCATTTTATAACTCGGGCTTCCTTCGGAAGAGCCCGAGTAATAACTCAGAGTACGGCGTACCCACTCCTACTCGGTAATAGAACACAGGGAGCCCAACTGTCAATAACATCTCAAATCAATACACCGGGAAAACCCAATAAATCAGTAAAATATCGATGCCAAGATTTGTTGGAAAATAGTTTAGTGGAAACTTGCCTCATTTGATTCTAAAACACTCAATAAAACGCGTTAAATCGACTGCACACCGGCCAAACAAGTAGACGAACGAATATACACGTGAATGAGTTTAAAATACTTTAATAAGCGCCAATCTTATGACTGCTAAACGTTCAACAATGCTTTGCTACACTGCTTACCTTATGAAGTGAAGTCAGTTCTTGGTAGTTTATGTTCATCATTTCCTCTCGTCAACGCGGCACATAACAGGCGTTTCCCAAGGTACAGTTGAGTGAATCATGTACGGTCCAAAGCCTCGGTTTCATTACAGTTGTTTTTCTAAATGGTGTTATCATGTAAATTATATATAGTTTAATTAGCAACTTTAGGTGCTTCATTGTCAAATCGCTAAATAATAATAATAATAAAAATAATAAAAAATATAATAAAAAAATAAAAAAAATACCATAAATACCATATCTCAGTACACGATGGTATGTAATGTAGTAATCTAGGCATCCTCATGATTATTGTTATTATTATTGAAACCGAGGCTCTGGCCAGTACAGGATTCACTCAATTGTATCTTGGGAAATAGTCCGGCAGCAAATGTCATGAAATAAAGTCCCGTGGGAATTTCGTGATGAAAGCAAGCCACTAGCCTAGATGTGTTAAGGGGACCCTAAATAACATGAAAAGTTTTGGTGCCAACTTTGCAACTTGCACGGGCGGGATTTGTGGGAGGTGGAAAATATGACGTATAAATCCCAGCATGGAAACGAGGCTCAAACATAAAATTGCCTATAACTTTCCACAATTTGTGTAAAAGCTTACCAAAATCACCCAAGTAATGCTACTCTGTGTTCCAAACACGAACATATGGCTTTTAGGGATTAGTGTGGTCACGTGACCAATCTAGCGTGAAAACGAGGCTGACACAAAAGTTGCACTGGAGAGCCTGTTTTAAAACATCTCCAGAACAGCAGAAAAAGTGACTTATTTATCAGTATTGCAGGTGAATGTCATGTATGTAGACAAACATGCTTATAGGAAAGGGTTGTCACGTGACAAAGCTAGCATGAAAACGAGGCGGAGACAAAAATCGCATTATTATATGTATTCATAGACAGGCAAAAACATATGACAAAATGTATATAGACCGACGTTTCGGAGTCATCATGACGCCATTATCAAGGTGAAGTGACGAGAAATTCAATGAATAATAGTCTTAAAACGTTAGCAAATTAACATAAGAAGGTTCATGACTGTTATGTAAACAGTTTGGCACGTATAGAGTCTGATTGGATGTTGAGACTTGGTCTTAATTGTTTACATAACAGTCATGAACCTTCTTATGTTAATTTGCTAACGTTTTAAGACTATTATTCATTGAATTTCTCGTCACTTCACCTTGATAATGGCGTCATGATGACTCCGAAACGTCGGTCTATATACATTTTGTCATATGTTTTTGCCTGTCTATGAATACATATAATAATGCGATTTTTGTCTCCGCCTCGTTTTCATGCTAGCTTTGTCACGTGACAACCCTTTCCTATAAGCATGTTTGTCTACATACATGACATTCACCTGCAATACTGATAAATAAGTCACTTTTTCTGCTGTTCTGGAGATGTTTTAAAACAGGCTCTCCAGTGCAACTTTTGTGTCAGCCTCGTTTTCACGCTAGATTGGTCACGTGACCACACTAATCCCTAAAAGCCATATGTTCGTGTTTGGAACACAGAGTAGCATTACTTGGGTGATTTTGGTAAGCTTTTACACAAATTGTGGAAAGTTATAGGCAATTTTATGTTTGAGCCTCGTTTCCATGCTGGGATTTATACGTCATATTTTCCACCTCCCACAAATCCCGCCCGTGCAAGTTGCAAAGTTGGCACCAAAACTTTTCATGTTATTTAGGGTCCCCTTAACACATCTAGGCTAGTGGCTTGCTTTCATCATAAAATTCCCACGGGATTACACATGCTGCCGGACTAAAAGGACTATTCCTGTATCTACTGTGGTTCACCGTCGAACCAGCTGAGCACGCGAACAGGCCAGCGGTTGTACATAGAATATATAAATTCCAAAGGCATTATTAGTCGGGCTTCCTGTGGAAGGAGCCCGACTCTAGAAATGCAGAGCGTTCTTCTTCGTCGACCCCAAAAAGCATATTGGGTTCTACAGCGCATGCACCTAGACATGAAGTCTGGCCAAGAAAGATTACAAAGCACAAACCAATCAGGGAAAGCACCGGAGGTCAAGGGACCAAAATATAAGTCTTTTCTCGTCTAAATCTAAATTTAGATTGAAACAGGACGCTCTAGTAGCGTGAAGTCGGGCTATTAACGTTTTTACTGATATACTGTAAAGTTCGCAGTACTGAAATTGCAAGGAAAGCATGTTCTATCGAGCTCGAGTCATGCAACGACGAGCAACCAAAATCTGTTTCAATCGCACTGAAAATCGCACTATAGGATATCTATATTTAGTTCAAATAGGTTACATTTCATTTAGAAGCCCGACTTCACGCTAGAAGAGCGTCTAGTTAGTCGGGCTTCCTGTGGAAGACCCGACTCTAGAAATGAGAAGCGTTCTTCGTCGACCCCAGAAAGCATATTGGGCTCTACAGCGCATGCGCCCTGTGTCGGCCGCTAAGATAATCACCGAAGGCTCAAACTACATGGCTTATCAAGACGAGACATCGCACGTCTTTCTTCAGAAACCTTGTCGAAGGAAGGTTAATATGTTGTCTTGTTTAAGCTTATTACTCGGGCCCTTCCGAAGGAAGCCCGAGTTAGAAAATACACTTTTTTTTTTCTTTTTTTTTTTTTCTTCAGGTGAAGGAATGACAAAAAAATGCGAAGAATGCGATGTATTTGATCCTATCGAGTTTCAAGATTTCTCATCATAGATCTTCAAGCTATTAAGTTCAGGATTGTAGTTGATCATTCCACGATGAAGCTAAGGCGCGTTTGCTTTTGTTATAAATGAAACGACATCTTTCAGAGTGGGCCCACACGAATAGCCGTATGTTTTTGTCTGTGAAATGAGCCTGTTTAAAGCCCGTGTTTTATCGGCTGTTCTATAACGCCTTTCCACGAACTCGAACTCATATCCAAAAATGAATTGAGACAAAGGCGATCGAGCAAGGTCAATGTTCGAAAATCCGTGTTCTTTTCAGTAAGATGACAGTTGTAAAGTGATCCTTATCTGAGTCATACATCTATTACCGGCGACCTAATTTTAGAACCGTTGATTTAAAACCGAATTTCCACGCTCAAAACAGGTCAGTGAACGGCAAAAATACAATCGAAATCAAAACGTCCTTAGATTTTAGGGATCTATTATAGAAGAAGACGCTCAATGACGAGGGAGACTTGTGTCTGACTCATAGATAAAGATCTCCGCGGACTCTTGTTATAATTAAACTCACGACCAACGCCGTACAACGGTCATGTATAACTCCATCTATTGACAGAAAGCTATATGTACAGAAGTCATGCAAACAGTCGAGCCAGTCGAGTTATTTTCAGTAGCTCATGATGGATGTTTATTTTATTCCACGTTTGAAAAATTCAGAAGGGAAAGGAATCGTAAAAATCGTTCTTCAAAACTACATCAAAGCATTTAAGGCAAGCAAGGTCAATGTTCGTAAATCGTATAGCCCTTCATCTGGCAGACATATAATCTCCCTCGTCACGCAACTGTCAGTCATTGTCAGGTCTCTCCTCACGCAACTGACATTGTCCTTTTCATTTTATATAGAACTGCCGCGTAGGCTATTTAAAACAGCAAGGTCAATGTTCGAAAATCCGTGTTCTTTTCAGTAAGATGACAGTTGTAAAGTGATCCTTATCTGAGTCATACATCTATTACGCGACCTAATTTTAGAACCGTTGATTTAAAACCGAATTTCCACGCTCAAAACAGGTCAGTGAACGGCAAAAATACAATCGAAATCAAAACGTCCTTAGATTTTAGGGATCTATTGCAGAAGAAGACGCTCAATGACGAGGGAGACTTGTGTCTGACTCATAGATAAAGATCTCCGCGGACTCTTGTTATAATTAAACTCACGACCAACGCCGTACAACGGTCATGTATAACTCCATCTATTGACAGAAAGCTATATGTACAGAAGTCATGCAAACAGTCGAGCCAGTCGAGTTATTTTCAGTAACTCATGATGGATGTTTATTTTATTCCACGTTTGAAAAATTCAGAAGGAAAAGGAATCGTAAAAATCGTACTTCAAAACTACATCAAAGCATTTAAGGCAAGCAAGGTCAATGTTCGTAAATCGAGATCGTATAGCCCTTCATCTGGCAGACATATAGTCTCCCTCGTCACGCAACTGTCAGTCATTGTCAGGTCTCTCCTCACGCAACTGACATTGTCCTTTTCATAAGCCCGAGTGTACGCTCATTGAGCGTCTTGTATTTGTATTTGGTATGGATATATTTATTGCACCAAATAAACTATTGTCATTTCTATGATTCGCTGAGTTTGTGAAATCGATTTTACAAAGAAAGCATGTTCTACCGAGTCATGCATAATCACCCAAGGCTCCGTAAACAACATGGTTTCTTCACAAACCTTGTCAGTTGGAGGAAGGTTACTATAGCTAGTATGTCGTCTTGTTTTTATATTATTTTTCTCCGTACGCGTCAACGTCGAGCTAAAGCCGAAGGAGACATGAAGTCTGGCCAAGAAAGATTAGAAAGCACAAACCAATCAGGGAAAGCACCGGAGGTCAAGGGGCCAAAATATAAATCTTTTCTCGTCTAAATCTAAATTTAGATTGAAACAGGATGCTCTAGTAGCGTGAAGTATATACTGTAAAGTTCGCAGTACTGAAATTGCAAGGAAAGCATGTTCTATCGAGCTCGAGTCACGCAACAACGAGCAACCAAAAACTGTTTCATTGTACATATACAATACTTTATGATCATTCTAAACCATAGTGTTTTATCTTTATAATCTATCTCTGAAACATTGCAACACGTACAATCGTATTCTGCACGGTTTTCGCTGAATAAACAGATTAGATCACTGTTATCTTTACAATCTATCTCTGAAACATTGCAACACGTACAATCTACATGTGTACGTATTCTGCACGGTTTTCGCTCAATAAGCACATTACATCACTACCTTGCCTACATGTTTGATGCATTAGTCTACGGCGCGGGCTCTTGCTCGATCGAGCTTTATTGCCATTGACAATATTTCATTGACAATGGATCAGTATGGTCGAGAGCAAATCAGATTCAGTCGAGATTACCGATCGCAGCAACCACTGCTTGCTTTAAGAAGCCCGACTTAACGCTACAAGAGCGTCTAGTTATTACACAAATACAAGAGGTAACTGGTTTAGGATGGAATAAAGCCAGTAAACGGCCGTTACGCTAATGACTAAATCAATCAATCCGTTCGTCATTGAAATATTAATCAATAAATAACAAATATTATGCAGAATAACATCTCTGTTCAAACGGAGAATTTGTGAAGGACTGTTAATTAGCCTCCATTAAACAAACAAGTACTTTGTTTCATCGCCAAATTGTTCCCTTCGGGAATATCGTAGATACCGTAACTGCATACTGAACGCTTCATTCACTGAAGACGACCCAATGGTCGAAAACTTTTTGAACACTTGCTAAAACTTTTAAAGCCTTTTATTGATTACAAATATGAATAAATAAAGTAAATATCTCTTGCCGTCACGAGCGACCCTGGTGACGAATTTGTCTGCTTTTTCAACAGGTTCTTCGCAAGGGATGCTGGTTACAGAACTTGCTCCTGTGTCCTTTAAATGATCATTGTAAAACCTCGCTACTACACAAACACTCGCTGCGCTTCTGTTGCTGTACCGGCAACAACTGTAACAGCAAGATCTACTAGAAACAACACAACGTACTTAGATCGTCATAGAGTCGTTTTCGTATGAGTGGGAAACCTACGGCACGGAGTTACGGTCACGGTACGGAATCGAACACATCTATTCAACCAATCACAGCGCGCAAAATCATTGCTCAACCAATCAGAATGCTTGGATACGGTATGATGATGGCGCGATACGGTCACCGTACGGCACGAACCGTAGCTACTTCCCACTCATACGAAAACGACTCTAACTTGAAACATAGATGCGCGGGATTTTATTTTTATTTTTTAAATATTGCGCGTAATATTACCAAAGCAAAACTGCATTCTACTTTTGCAACATTGCGCGCAGCTTAGCCAGCCAGGGAGTGCAATGCTTACAGCGCGCGCTTACCTGCGATTTAAACGCGCCATATCGCTGTGGTAAAGTTCGTATGTATTATGGAATACCGGTTATTGCTCACAACAATCTCAACGGTGAACAAGCGGCGCTAGAGTCATTTTCGTATGAGTGGGAAACCTACGGCACGGAGTTACAGTCACGGTACGGAATAGAAGACATCTATTCAACCAATCACAGCGCGCAAAATCATTTGCTCAACCAATCAGAATGCTTGGACACGGCATGGCATGAACCGTACCGTAACTACTTCCTTCTCGTACGAAAACAACTCTATTATATAATGCTGTGTAGCATAGCAGCACTTTTGTCGACCGTTGTGAAGCAGTATTTCAATTAAGAGCTTAAGAGATTAAGAGCGCTTATTCACTTACAGAGTTCAATGTTTATCTTGTAAGCTGTTGAAGCCGATCATTCGAGTGAGTTCTTTTGCTGGATATGTGTGGTATACAGTTTTGATGAAACCATAGCAACAGCAACAAATATGTTTAATAAATATATACAGAACTATTACTACAAATTGATCGATAATGACCCGTTAATGAATCAATAAATGATTGATAACGGTTGTTAATCAATCGATAATGACCCGTTAATGAATCAATAAATGATCGATAATGGTTGTTAATCAATCGATAATGACCCGTTAATGAATCAATAAATGATCGATAACAGTTGTTAATCAATCGATAATGACCCGTTAAAGAATCGATAAACGATCGATAATGGTCATTAATCAATCGATAATGAACCGTTAATGAATCGATAATTTATTGAGAATGTAAAACAACTTAAAGCTCACTCAACAGTAAGAAATTCAATGTTAATAAATAAAGTAGTTGAATTCACCCTCTTCTGTTCGTTGATCGTGTTTTGATGATAATAGCTTTCTTGTAGTCTTCTATGGCGGCGTCTCGCTTCGATTGCTTGCCCAACACGTCGGCTCGTCTCTTGTACACCAAGGCATCGCCAGGACACAGGCTCAGTGCTGTAATACAATGGAAAAAGTCAATCTAGCGACATGTTCTCTTGGGTTGGATTACGTCACAAACTTAAAATTGGGATACCTGTGGGAAATTCTTGACGAGAGAGGAATGGGGTGGTACAAAAGGCGAACCAAAGGGAGGGGTGGGTAGGGAATATTTTGATGCTACTTAGGAAGGAGAACCAAAGGCGAACCAAAGGGAGGGGTGGGTAGGGAATATTTCGTCACCACACTTGGTCTTTTTATCTGGGAAAGCTACAATGGCGTCATTACCTGAAGTGTTGACAAGAGGACAAAAGGCGAACCAAAGGGAGGGGTGGGTAGGGAATATTTTGTTGCTATACCTCTGGTGTAGTCGTCTTCGGCTTCTTTGTACTTTCTTAGCGATGCGTAAAGATTTCCTCTGTTAAAATAGACATGGGCTGCGTACGGGTTGAGCTCAACTATAAACAATAGTTATTAGCAATAGTTATTAGCAATAGTTATTAGCAATAGTTATTAGCAATAGTTATTAGCATTAGTTATTAGCATTAGTTATTAGCAATAGTTATTAGCAAGTTTATTAGCAATAGTTATTAGCAATAGTTATTAGCAATAGTTATTAGCATTAGTTATTAGCAATAGTTATTAGCATTAGTTATTAGCATTAGTTATTAGCAATAGTTATTAGCATTAGTAGTTATTAGCAATAGTTATTAGCAATAGTTATTAGCATTAGTTATTAGCATTAGTTATTATCAATAGTTATTAGCAATAGTTATTAGCATTAGTTATTAGCAATAGTTATTAGCAATAGTTATTATCAATAGTTATTAGCAATAGTTATTAGCAATAGTTATTAGCATTAGTTATTATCAATAGTTATTATCAATAGTTATTAGCAATAGTTATTAGCAATAGTTATTAGCATTAGTTATTAGCATTAGTTATTATCAATAGTTATTATCAATAGTTATTATCAATAGTTATTAGCAATAGTTATTATCAATAGTTATTATCAATAGTTATTAGCATTAGTTATTATCAATAGTTATTATCAATAGTTATTATCAATAGTTATTATCAATAGTTATTATCAATAGTTATTATCAATAGTTATTAGCAATAGTTATTATCAATAGTTATTATCAATAGTTATTAGCAATAGTTATTAGCATTAGTTATTAGCAATAGTTATTATCAATAGTTATTATCAATAGTTATTATCAATAGTTATTAGCAATAGTTATATATAGCATAGTTATTAGCAATAGTTATTAGCAATAGTTATTAGCAATAGTTATTATCAATAGTTATTATCAATAGTTATTAGCATTAGTTATTAGCAATAGTTATTATCAATAGTTATTATCAATAGTTATTAGCAATAGTTATTAGCAATAGTTATTATCAATAGTTATTATCAATAGTTATTAGCAATAGTTATTAGCATTAGTTATTAGCATTAGTTATTAGCAATAGTTATTAGCAATAGTTATTAGCAATAGTTATTAGCATTAGTTATTAGCAATAGTTATTAGCAATAGTTATTATCAATAGTTATTAGCAATAGTTATTAGCAATAGTTATTAGCAATAGTTATTAGCAATAGTTATTAGCAATAGTTATTAGCAATAGTTATTAGCAATAGTTATTAGCAATAGTTATTAGCAATAGTTATTAGCAATAGTTATTAGCAATAGTTATTAGCATTAGTTATTAGCAATAGTTATTAGCAATAGTTATTAGCAATAGTTATTAGCATTAGTTATTAGCAATAGTTATTAGCAATAGTTATTAGCAATAGTTATTAGCAATAGTTATTAGCATTAGTTATTAGCAATAGTTATTAGCAATAGTTATTAGCAATAGTTATTAGCAATAGTTATTAGCAATAGTTATTAGCAATAGTTATTAGCAATAGTTATTAGCAATAGTTATTATCAATAGTTATTATCAATAGTTATTATCATAGTTATTAGCAATAGTTATTAGCAATAGTTATTAGCAATAGTTATTAGCATTAGTTATTAGCAATAGTTATTAGCAATAGTTATTAGCAATAGTTATTAGCAATAGTTATTAGCAATAGTTATTAGCAATAGTTATTAGCAATAGTTATTAGCAATAGTTATTAGCAATAGTTATTAGCAATAGTTATTATCAATAGTTATTATCAATAGTTATTAGCAATAGTTATTAGCAATAGTTATTAGCAATAGTTATTAGCAATAGTTATTAGCAATAGTTATTAGCAATAGTTATTAGCAATAGTTATTAGCAATAGTTATTAGCAATAGTTATTAGCAATAGTTATTAGCAATAGTTATTAGCAATAGTTATTAGCAATAGTTTAGCAATAGCTATTAGCAATAGTTATTAGCAATAGTTATTAGCAATAGTTATTAGCAATAGTTATTAGCAATAGTTATTAGCAATAGTTATTAGCAATAGTTATTAGCAATAGTTATTAGCAATAGTTATTAGCAATAGTTATTAGCATTAGTTATTAGCAATAGTTATTAGCAATAGTTATTATCAATAGTTATTATCAATAGTTATTATCAATAGTTATTATCAATAGTTATTAGCAATAGTTATTATCAATAGTTATTAGCAATAGTTATTAGCAATAGTTATTAGCAATAGTTATTAGCAATAGTTATTAGCAATAGTTATTAGCAATAGTTATTAGCAATAGTTATTAGCAATAGTTATTAGCAATAGTTATTAGCAATAGTTATTAGCAATAGTTATTAGCAATAGTTATTAGCAATAGTTATTAGCAATAGTTATTAGCAATAGTTATTAGCAATAGTTATTAGCAATAGTTATTATCAATAGTTATTATCAATAGTTATTATCAATAGTTATTATCAATAGTTATTAGCAATAGTTATTAGCAATAGTTATTAGCAATAGTTATTAGCAATAGTTATTAGCAATAGTTATTAGCAATAGTTATTAGCAATAGTTATTAGCAATAGTTATTATCAATAGTTATTATCAATAGTTATTATCAATAGTTATTATCATAGTTATTATCAATAGTTATTATCAATAGTTATTATCAATAGTTATTAGCAATAGTTATTAGCATTAGTTATTAGCAATAGTTATTAGCAATAGTTATTATCAATAGTTATTAGCAATAGTTATTAGCAATAGTTATTAGCAATAGTTATTAGCAATAGTTATTAGCAATAGTTATTATCAATAGTTATTAGCAATAGTTATTAGCAATAGTTATTAGCAATAGTTATTAGCAATAGTTATTAGCAATAGTTATTAGCAATAGTTATTAGCAATAGTTATTATCAATAGTTATTATCAATAGTTATTAGCAATAGTTATTAGCAATAGTTATTAGCAATAGTTATTAGCAATAGTTATTATCAATAGTTATTAGCAATAGTTATTATCAATAGTTATTATCAATAGTTATTATCAATAGTTATTATCAATAGTTATTAGCAATAGTTATTAGCAATAGTTATTAGCAATAGTTATTAGCAATAGTTATTAGCAATAGTTATTAGCAATAGTTATTAGCATTAGTTATTAGCAATAGTTATTAGCAATAGTTATTATCAATCAATAGTTATTATCAATAGTTATATTATCAATAGTTATTAGCAATAGTTATTAGCATTAGTTATTAGCATTAGTTATTAGCAATAGTTATTAGCATTAGTTATTATCAATAGTTATTATCAATAGTTATTATCAATAGTTATTAGCAATAGTTATTAGCAATAGTTATTATCAATAGTTATTAGCAATAGTTATTAGCAATAGTTATTAGCAATAGTTATTAGCAATAGTTATTAGCAATAGTTATTAGCAATAGTTATTAGCAATAGTTATTAGCAATAGTTATTAGCAATAGTTTATTAGCAATAGTTATTAGCAATAGTTATTAGCAATAGTTATTAGCAATAGTTATTAGCAATAGTTATTATTAATAGTTATTATCAATAGTTATTAGCAATAGTTATTAGCAATAGTTATTAGCAATAGTTATTAGCAATAGTTATTAGCAATAGTTATTAGCAATAGTTATTAGCAATAGTTATTAGCAATAGTTATTAGCAATAGTTATTAGCAATAGTTATTAGCAATAGTTATTAGCAATAGTTATTATCAATAGTTATTAGCAATAGTTATTAGCAATAGTTATTAGCAATAGTTATTAGCAATAGTTATTATCAATAGTTATTATCAATAGTTATTAGCAATAGTTATTAGCAATAGTTATTAGCAATAGTTATTAGCAATAGTTATTAGCAATAGTTATTAGCAATAGTTATTAGCAATAGTTATTATCAATAGTTATTAGCAATAGTTATTAGCAATAGTTATTAGCAATAGTTATTAGCAATAGTTATTAGCAATAGTTATTAGCAATAGTTATTAGCAATAGTTATTAGCAATAGTTATTAGCAATAGTTATTAGCAATAGTTATTAGCAATAGTTATTAGCAATAGTTATTAGCAATAGTTATTAGCAATAGTTATTAGCAATAGTTATTAGCAATAGTTATTAGCAATAGTTATTAGCAATAGTTATTAGCAATAGTTATTAGCAATAGTTATTAGCAATAGTAGTTATTAGCATTAGCAATAGTAGTTATTAGCAATAGTTATTAGCAATAGTTATTAGCATTAGTTATTAGCAATAGTTATTAGCAATAGTTATTAGCAATAGTTATTAGCATTAGTTATTAGCAATAGTTATTAGCAATAGTTATTATCAATAGTTATTATCAATAGTTATTATCAATAGTTATTAGCAATAGTTATTATCAATAGTTATTATCAATAGTTATTATCAATAGTTATTATCAATAGTTATTAGCAATAGTTATTAGCAATAGTTATTAGCAATAGTTATTAGCAATAGTTATTAGCAATAGTTATTAGCAATAGTTATTAGCAATAGTTATTAGCAATAGTTATTAGCAATAGTTATTAGCAATAGTTATTAGCAATAGTTATTAGCAATAGTTATTAGCAATAGTTATTAGCAATAGTTATTATCAATAGTTATTATCAATAGTTATTATCAATAGTTATTAGCAATAGTTATTATCAATAGTTATTAGCAATAGTTATTAGCAATAGTTATTATCAATAGTTATTAGCAATAGTTATTAGCATTAGTTATTAGCAATAGTTATTATCAATAGTTATTATCAATAGTTATTATCAATAGTTATTATCAATAGTTATTATCAATAGTTATTATCAATAGTTATTATCAATAGTTATTAGCAATAGTTATTAGCATTAGTTATTAGCAATAGTTATTAGCAATAGTTATTATCAATAGTTATTAGCAATAGTTATTAGCAATAGTTATTAGCAATAGTTATTAGCAATAGTTATTAGCAATAGTTATTAGCAATAGTTATTAGCAATAGTTATTAGCAATAGTTATTAGCAATAGTTATTAGCAATAGTTATTAGCAATAGTTATTAGCAATAGTTATTAGCAATAGTTATTATCAATAGTTATTATCAATAGTTATTATCAATAGTTATTAGCAATAGTTATTAGCATTAGTTATTAGCAATAGTTATTATCAATAGTTATTAGCAATAGTTATTATCAATAGTTATTAGCAATAGTTTATTATCAATAGTTATTATCAATAGTTATTATCAATAGTTATTAGCAATAGTTATTAGCAATAGTTATTAGCAATAGTTATTAGCAATAGTTATTAGCAATAGTTATTAGCAATAGTTATTAGCAATAGTTATTAGCATTAGTTATTAGCAATAGTTATTAGCAATAGTTATTATCAATCAATAGTTATTATCAATAGTTATTATCAATAGTTATTAGCAATAGTTATTAGCATTAGTTATTAGCATTAGTTATTAGCAATAGTTATTAGCATTAGTTATTATCAATAGTTATTATCAATAGTTATTATCAATAGTTATTAGCAATAGTTATTAGCAATAGTTATTATCAATAGTTATTAGCAATAGTTATTAGCAATAGTTATTAGCAATAGTTATTATCAATAGTTATTATCAATAGTTATTAGCAATAGTTATTAGCAATAGTTATTAGCAATAGTTATTAGCAATAGTTATTATCAATAGTTATTAGCATTAGTTATTAGCAATAGTTATTATCAATAGTTATTAGCAATAGTTATTATCAATAGTTATTAGCAATAGTTATTAGCAATAGTTATTAGCAATAGTTATTAGCAATAGTTATTAGCAATAGTTATTAGCAATAGTTATTATCAATAGTTATTAGCAATAGTTATTAGCAATAGTTATTAGCAATAGTTATTAGCAATAGTTATTAGCAATAGTTATTAGCAATAGTTATTAGCAATAGTTATTAGCAATAGTTATTAGCAATAGTTATTAGCAATAGTTATTAGCAATAGTTATTAGCAATAGTTATTAGCAATAGTTATTAGCAATAGTTATTAGCAATAGTTATTAGCAATAGTTATTAGCAATAGTTATTAGCAATAGTTATTAGCAATAGTTATTAGCAATAGTTATTAGCAATAGTTATTAGCAATAGTTATTAGCAATAGTTATTAGCAATAGTTATTATCAATAGTTATTAGCAATAGTTATTATCAATAGTAGTTATCAATAGTTATTATCAATAGTTATTAGCAATAGTTATTAGCAATAGTTATTATCAATAGTTATTATCAATAGTTATTATCAATAGTTATTATCAATAGTTATTAGCAATAGTTATTAGCAATAGTTATTAGCAATAGTTATTAGCATTAGTTATTAGCAATAGTTATTAGCAATAGTTATTAGCAATAGTTATTAGCAATAGTTATTAGCAATAGTTATTAGCAATAGTTATTAGCAATAGTTATTATCAATAGTTATTAGCAATAGTTATTATCAATAGTTATTATCAATAGTTATTAGCAATAGTTATTAGCAATAGTTATTATCAATAGTTATTAGCAATAGTTATTGGCAATAGTTATTATCAATAGTTATTAGCAATAGTTATTGGCATTAGTTATTAGCAATAGTTATTATCAATAGTTATTATCAATAGTTATTATCAATAGTTATTATCAATAGTTATTATCAATAGTTATTATCAATAGTTATTATCAATAGTTATTAGCAATAGTTATTAGCATTAGTTATTAGCAATAGTTATTAGCAATAGTTATTATCAATAGTTATTAGCAATAGTTATTAGCAATAGTTATTAGCAATAGTTATTAGCAATAGTTATTAGCAATAGTTATTAGCAATAGTTATTAGCAATAGTTATTAGCAATAGTTATTAGCAATAGTTATTAGCAATAGTTATTAGCAATAGTTATTAGCAATAGTTATTAGCAATAGTTATTATCAATAGTTATTATCAATAGTTATTAGCAATAGTTATTAGCAATAGTTATTAGCAATAGTTATTAGCAATAGTTATTAGCAATAGTTATTAGCAATAGTTATTAGCAATAGTTATTAGCAATAGTTATTAGCAATAGTTATTAGCAATAGTTATTATCAATAGTTATTATCAATAGTTATTAGCAATAGTTATTAGCAATAGTTATTAGCAATAGTTATTAGCAATAGTTATTAGCAATAGTTATTAGCAATAGTTATTAGCAATAGTTATTAGCATTAGTTATTAGCAATAGTTATTAGCAATAGTTATTATCAATCAATAGTTATTATCAATAGTTATTATCAATAGTTATTAGCAATAGTTATTAGCATTAGTTATTAGCATTAGTTATTAGCAATAGTTATTAGCATTAGTTATTATCAATAGTTATTAGCAATAGTTATTATCAATAGTTATTATCAATAGTTATTAGCAATAGTTATTAGCAATAGTTATTATCAATAGTTATTATCAATAGTTATTAGCAATAGTTATTAGCATTAGTTATTAGCATTAGTTATTAGCAATAGTTATTAGCATTAGTTATTAGCATTAGTTATTAGCATTAGTTATTAGCAATAGTTATTAGCATTAGTTATTATCAATAGTTATTAGCAATAGTTATTATCAATAGTTATTATCAATAGTTATTAGCAATAGTTATTAGCAATAGTTATTATCAATAGTTATTATCAATAGTTATTAGCAATAGTTATTATCAATAGTTATTATCAATAGTTATTAGCAATAGTTATTAGCAATAGTTATTAGCAATAGTTATTAGCAATAGTTATTAGCAATAGTTATTATCAATAGTTATTAGCATTAGTTATTATCAATAGTTATTATCAATAGTTATTAGCAATAGTTATTAGCATTAGTTATTAGCAATAGTTATTAGCAATAGTTATTATCAATAGTTATTAGCAATAGTTATTATCAATAGTTATTAGCAATAGTTATTAGCAATAGTTATTAGCAATAGTTATTAGCAATAGTTATTAGCAATAGTTATTAGCAATAGTTATTATCAATAGTTATTAGCAATAGTTATTAGCAATAGTTATTAGCATTAGTTATTAGCAATAGTTATTATCAATAGTTATTAGCAATAGTTATAGTATCAATAGTTATTAGCATTAGTTGATAGTTAGCCACGCCTACAGTAGAACCTGTCACCAATCAGTGGAGAGAAGAACAGCTATCTTTCTCTGTCTATAATTGTTAGTCTATATTACAAATAATGTGTATACCAATCAGTGGAGAGAAGAACAGCTATCTTTCTCTGTCTATAATTGTTAGTCTATATTACAAATAATGTGTATACCAATCAGTGGAGAGAAGAACAGCTATCTTTCTCTGTCTATAATTGTTAGTCTATATTACAAATAATGTGTATACTGACGATACTGACCTGCTTTGTTGAAGTCTTGTATAGCCCCTTTATGGTCGCGAAGTAAGACCTAGCAGACAAGCACAATACAACTATTTATTATAAAACAGATAAAAGAAAGAAAGAAACAAAGGAAGAAAGGAAGGAAGAAAGGAAGGATAGAAGGAAGGAAGGAAGGAAGCCTACCTTGGTTATCGCCCTGTTAAGGACAAACGAGTCGTCATCTGGTGACCATGACAACGCTTTATCATAGTAACTTAAAGCCTAGTGGAAGAAAACACGAGATAATATCAGACCATCATCATCATCAGACCATCATCATCATCATCGTCATCATCATGACGATCACAATCATCACCACCATCCAATACAATGCAATACAATAATTTAATTAAGAAATCCAGATTGGTATTTCATCCATCATCATGACCATCATTATATAATTACCACTACCACCATCATCACCACAACCACCATCATCATCATCATCACCACAACCACTACCACCATCATCATCATCATCATCACCGCTACCACCACCATCAACATCATGACTGTCATCATCATCATCATCACCATTGTAATCATCATGACCACCACCACCTATTACCTGTTTAAACTGTCTTTGTTTAAAGTAGATATTGCCAGCATTGTAGTACGACAAGGCATACGAAGGATCATGTCTGATAGCTGACTGATAGTCACGAACTGCATTCACATAATCGTTCATATACTGCAAATACAAAACGTGACTCACTGATTAGACAAAGAACAATGTAACAAACAAACAAACACACAAACAACAACGTAACAAACAAACAAACAACGTAACAAACAAACAAACAACGTAACAAACAAACAAACAACAACTTAGCAAACAAATAAACAACAACGTAGCAAACAAACAAACAACAACGTAACAAACAAACAACAACGTAACAAACAAACAAACAACGTAACAAACAAACAAACAACAACGTAACAAACAAACAAACAAACAACGTAACAAACAAACAACGTAACAAACAAACAAACAACGTAACAAACAAACAAACAACGTAACAAACAAACAAACAAAGAACAACGTAACAAACAAGCAAACAAACAAACAACAACGTAACAAACAAACAAACAAACAAACAAAGAACAACGTAACAAACAAACAAGCAAACAAACAAAGAACAACGTAACAAACAAACAAACAAACAAAGAACAACGTAACAAACAAACAACAACGTAACAAACAAACAACAACGTAGCAAACAAACAACAACGTAACAAACAAACAAACAAACAAACAACAACAAAACAAACAAACAAACAACGTAACAAACAAACAACAACGTAGCAAACAAACAACAACGTAACAAACAAACAAACAAAGAACAACGTAACAAACAAACAAACAAACAAACAACGTAACAAACAAACAAACAACGTAACAAACAAACAAACAAACAACAACGTAACAAACAAACAACAACGTAACAAACAAACAACAACGTAACAAAGAAACAAACAACAACGTAACAAACAAACAACAACGTAACAAACAAACAACAACGTAACAAACAAACAACCACGTAACAAACAAACAAACAACAACGTAACAAACAAACAAACAACAACGTAACAAACAAACAACAACGTAACAAACAAACAAACAACAACGTAACAAACAAACAAACAACAACGTAACAAACAAACAAACAAACAAACAACAACGAAACAAACAAACAACAACGTAACAAACAAACAACAACGTAACAAACAAACAAACAAACAAAACAAACAACAAACAAACAAACAACAACGTAACAAACAAACAAACAAACAACGTAACAAACAAACAAACAACAACGTAACAAACAAACAAACAAACAACAACGTAACAAACAAACAAACAACAACGTAACAAACAAAACAAACAAACAACAACGTAACAAACAAACAACAACGTAACAAACAAACAACAACGTAACAAACAAACAACAACGTAACAAACAACAACGTAACAAACAAACAAACAAACAAACAAACAACAACGTAACAAACAAACAAACAACAACGTAACAAACAAACAAACAAACAAACAACAACGTAACAAACAAACAACAACGTAACAAACAAACAACAACGTAACAAACAAACAACAACGTAACAAACAAACAACAACGTAACAAACAAACAAACAAACAAAGAACAACGTAACAAACAAACAAACAAACAACAACGTAACAAACAAGCAAACAAACAAACAACAACGTAACAAACAAAAAACAGACAACGAGAAAACGAAGGAGAAGAAACGTACGAACAAAACAAACCACTTTAAAACTGAAAACACACATACAAGCATGGCCAGCAAGCAAGCAAACGAAACAAAGCCCAACCATGCACCCACCTGCTGAACCACGCCCCTTACACCCACCTGATGAACCACGCCCCTTACACCCACCTGATGAACCACGCCCCTTACACCCACCTGATGAACCACGCCCCTTACACCCACCTGATGAACCACGCCCCTTACACCCACCTGATGAACCACGCCCCTGTTGTTGAGTAACTCGGCAGTCTTGGAGATCTACAAAGAGTTGAAATCAGTCAAACATGGAATGAAGTATTGTCAGAAATTAACAGGGGGAGGGGGAGGGGGGTGGATATTTTAAATTGAGCGTTGAAAATGTTGTGACCCTCCCCTAGCGATGGGAATGAAATTTCCTGACCCTCCCCTTGGGCTTGGCCTAAAATACCAAAATACTCCCTTTTTCACTGCCTATTTTTTCATGACCCTCCCTTTTCAGGGGCTCAAAAAGTTATGACCCTCCCTCATTTACCACCCCCCCTTCCCCCTGCTAATTTCTGACAAGTCCCTAAAGACCGCTAGAGTCTCTATCCGTGATACCTTGATAGCGTCGTTCAGATCGACCAACGCACCAAACGTGTTCGTCATTTGTAGGTTGACAACAGCGCGTCCTTCTAACGCAGGCTGACACGCTGTGAACACATTAAAACCATGGTTACAGAACAAGATGGCGGTTGTACATTTTACCCAGGAATCCTTTGCGAACCTAAATCAGTACTACTCACATCTACAAACTGTCTGACACGTTCACATAAATAAAGCAGGTAACAGCTTCATACTTAACCTAAATCAGTTCTACTCACATCTACAAACTGTCTGACACGTTCACGTTGTCGGGTTGAAAATCATGAAAGCTATGACCAAAAGGAATTCTGAGAAATTAAAACTCTCAAATAACATCGTCAAATCATCATCATCATAATAATAAATCATCGACCTTTTTATCCAGACTTGTAGGATCTTAGTTAAATTATTAGCTCATATATCTTCGAAACTACGAGAACATTGAATATATCTGTATGTAATGTGGGTCATGAACTGATTTCCCATCCATCCTTGCGGTCTCAGCTTCTATGATTTATGATTTTCAACCCGACAACGATTATGCAATGATCAAAATGTTCCCGTTTCTTACATCCCCCCCCCCCCCCCCCACTCACCCCCCCCCCCCCCCCCCCCCCCCCTTATTTATGCTTCCATCGCTAGTGAAAACTATAGAGTCATTTTCGTACGAGTGGGAAGTAGTTACGGTACGGTTCGTGTCGTGCGGTGACCATGTCGTGTCCAAGCATTCTGATTGGTTGAGCAATGATTTTGTGCACTGTGATTGGTTGAATGGATAGAGTCGTTTTCGTATGCGTGAGAAGTAGTTACGGTACGGTTCGTGCCGTGTCCAAGCATTCTGATTGGTTGAGCAATGATTTTGTGCACTGTGATTGGTTGAATGGATAGAGTCGTTTTCGTATGCGTGAGAAGTAGTTACGGTACGGTTCGTGCCGTGTCCAAGCATTCTGATTGGTTGAGCAATAATTTTGCGCACTGTGATTGGTTGAATAGATGTCTTCTATTCCGTACCATGACCGTAACTCCGTGCCGTAGGTTTCCACTCATACGAAAACGACTCTCTTGTATTTAGTAACATCAACTGATAGACAAACTTACTAGCATCGATTGCAATGGCCGCGGAGAACTGGTCCCAAGCATCTCTATATTTGCCTTCAACCTAACGACACGCCCAAACATAATAAATACAAGATGGCGGCTGTACATTTTACCCAGTAATCCTTTGCGAACCTAAGTCAGTACTACTCACATCTACAAACTGACACGTTCACATAAAAATATGTAAAAAAAATATGTATGTAAACAAAGCTTGCAAATCTTGACACTTTCAAAACTTTCTGTTCTAAAGTTTCTCCGTGGTATTCATAATAATAATAATAATAATAATATAAAAACAATAGCAATAATAATAATAATAATAATAGTAATAATAATAATAATAACAATAGCAATAATAATAATAATAATAATAGTAATAATAATAATATAATTACAATAGTGATAATAATGATAATAATAATAATAATAATAATAACAATAACAATAATAATAGTAATAGTAATAATAATAATAATAATAATAATAATAATAATAACAATAATATCAATAATAATAATAATAATAATAATAAATAATAGTAAATAATAATAATAATAGCAATAATAATAATAATAATAATAGCAATAATAATAATAATAATAATAATAGTAATAAATAATAATAATAATAATAATAATGATAACTTTATTCCTCAAAACAAATTACAAATAAGAGATAGAAAAATAGATAAAAATCCTTATTTAATAATAATAATAGCAATAATAATAATAATAATAATAGCAATAATAATAATAATAATAATAATAATCATTTTAATAATAAAATAATAATAATAATAAATAATAATAATCGCTATCGCTAGTCTTTATTATTAAATAATAATAATAGTAATAATAATAATAGTAATAATAATAATAATAAATAATAATAATAATAATAATAATAATAATAATAATAATAATAATAATAATAATAATAATAATAATAATAATAGTAATAATAAATAATAATAATAATAATAATAATAATAATAATAGCAATAATAATAATAATAATAATAGCAATAATAATAATAATAATAATAATAATAATAATAATAATAATAATAATCTATAGTATAGTGGTTTCTGCACACGCCATCTGTGTTTCTGTATCGAGGGTTCCTGCCATTTATAAACGCGTTGATTTAAACGAATTATTTCATTACCTGAAGATTGTAAGCCAAGTTAACACGGGCCGATAAGCATTGTGGGTCGATATGAAGAGCCTTGAGATAGTCTCGTCTGAAATCACACACATTAATATCTGATTTCCATTTGGGGCCAAGAGATTTTATCAACTGACTTAGATACAGTCGAACCTCTCGTAAGCGATCACCCTTGTTGTCAGGTAAGGTGTCGCTTATGGGAGGTGGTCACTTATGGGAGGTGGTCGCTTACAAGAGGTAATAATTACAGTGTTTGACTTAGATACAGTTGAATCTCTAGTAAGCGACCACCCTTGTTATCAGGTAAGGTGGTCACTTATGGGAGGTGGTCGCTTACAAGAGGTAATAATTACAGTGTTTGACTTAGATACAGTTGAATCTCTAGTAAGCGACCACCCTTGTTGTCAGGTAAGGTGGTCACTTATGGGAGGTGGTCGCTTACAAGAGGTAATAATTACAGTGTTTGACTTAGATACAGTTGAATCTCTAGTAAGCGACCACCCTTGTTATCAGGTAAGGTGGTCACTTATGGGAGGTGGTCGCTTACAAGAGGTAATAATTACAGTGTTTGACTTAGATACAGTTGAATCTCTAGTAAGCGACCACCCTTGTTATCAGGTAAGGTGGTCGCTTATGAGAGGTTCGTGTCGTGTGGTGTCTTACCTGCCCAGTACGTTGCCTTGTTCGTGTCCGTAGTCCATCAGAGCGTTGCCCCGTCCGTTATACGCCTCAACAAAGAACGGGTCAATACGTAGTGCGTCGTTAAAGGCCGCCACGGCCGCCTCTAGTCGATTGAGTCTAAAACGAATGAATTAAGAAATCAGACTCTCGGAACACATACAGTACAGCACGCCTGTCATACTCACTTATGATAGCAATAACCCAGGGCGTGACGAATCTTTGGATCGATGGTGGAAACCTACGAAGATATATGTGGTTATTCACAAGGAAAAAGATGATGGTGATGATGATGATAATGAAGATGATGATGATGGTGGTGATAATGAAGATGATGGTGATGATAATGAAGATGATGATGATGGTGGTGATAATGAAGATGATGGTGATGATAATGAAGATGATGATGAAGGTGATGATAATGAAGATGATGATGATGGTGATAATAATGATGGTGGTGATGGCGGTGACAATGATGTTGATGATGTTGTCGTTCTTATATAGTTTTTGTCTCAAATCACGTTATCAATTTTGTCGGATCGTTATTTAATGATAATGAAGATGATGGTGATGGCGGTGGCGGTGGCGGTGGAGGTGGCGGTGATGGTGATGTTGATGGTGGTGATGATGATAATACTGAATGATGATGATGATGATGATGATGATGATGATAATGATGATGATAATGATGGTGGCGATGTTGATGGTAATGATAATGATGATGATATATGATAATGATATATTAAAGCCAACCTTGGATGCAGCGTTAAAGTCTTCCAGTGCATTCTCCACATCGTTGATCTCAATGTACAACAATCCTCGATTCTGCAAAACCTAAAACAAGAAAATAAACATGATATTTAAAACATTACCATACTGACTACCTGTGGTAGTCACTGGGTATTCGCGCCTAAACATGATGATGGCGATGATGATGATGGCGATGATGCGTGTTGTGTTTCGACTTCTACCATTCTCCCTCATTCTTGTCCACATTGAACCAAGGATAAATTGTATAAATTGTAATATATATTGTAAGAGCTTTGAGATTTCATGTAATGCGTTTAAGAAATAATAATAATAATTATTATAGGGGAGGTAACAAAAATATTATAAAGAATACTAAATCACCATAGCAACATGGTAACACATTAGAACTTACCATAGCAACAGCATGGTAACACATTAGAAGTTACCATAGCAACAGCATGGTAACACATTAGAAGTTACCATAGCAACAGCATGGTAACACATTAGAAGTTGCCATAGCAACACCATGGTAACGCATTAGAAGTTACCATAGCAACAGCATGGTAACACATTAGAAGTTACCATAGCAACAGCATGGTAACACATTAGAAGTTACCATAGCAACAGCATGGTAACACATTAGAAGTTGCCATAGCAACACCATGGTAACGCATTAGAAGTTACCATAGCAACAGCATGGTAACACATTAGAAGTTACCACAGCAACAGCATGGTAACACATTAGAAGTTACCATAGCAACATGGGCGCTTCCTCCTTAAAGATTAAATATTATTATTATTATTATTAACAACATGGTAACACATTAGAAGTTACCATAGCAACAGCATGGTAACACATTAGAAGTTACCATAGCAACAGCATGGTAACGTTGTTAGATACCTTAAGATTTGGTTTTTGTTCTAGCAGCATAACTGTACTGTAGTCCATCAATGCCTAAGAGTTGCAAAGAGAATAACGATTGGAATTAAACCTCTTAAAGTAACTAGTAGAGTCATATTCGTACGAGTGGGAAACCTACATGGTACGGAGATACGGTCACGGTACGGAATCGAAGACATTGTATTCAACCAATCACAGCGCCCAAAATCATTGTTCAACCAATCAGAATACTTGGACACGACACGGTCACCGCACGGTACGAACCGTACTGTAACTACTTCCCACTCATACGTAAACGACTATTACGGCCTTGTGCAGTTACAGTTTCTCGCTTCGATTCTTCATGAGTTAAAATAAAACATTTGTTCCAACTTCTCGCTAATCTGTGTAGCTGTCGTTTGATAGAGTCATTTTCGTACGAGTGGGAAGTAGTTACGGTACAGTTCGTGCCGTGCGGTGACCGTGCCGTATCCAAGCATTCTGATTGGTTGATTTTGCGCGCTGTGATTGGTTGAATACAATGTCTTGGATTCCATACCGTGACCGTAAGTCCGCGTGCCGTAGGTTTCCCACTCATACGAAAATGACTCTAGCACATGAGAACAGTGAACGAACGAGGAGGCAGAAACGCGTCTCTGGCAGCCCGACATTATATATTTCTATGCACAGGGAACCCAACATCGTATTGCGTGCGCGCTCTACCACAGGAAATCCATAAAAAGACGCAAATTTATTTATAATTAATTATTCAGTAGGCTCTGTTTACATCCCTTCAATGAAAGCGTTGAACATCGACATGCCTAACTAACCTTTTGGTAGAACTTCATGCCGTGATAGCAAACAGCGCGGTTAAAGTACGCGAGGGAACAGCGACAATCGATGGCTACTGCTTCAGTTAAATCTTTTACAGCCAAACCGTACGCCTTGATGTGATACTTAAGGGCCCCTCTGAAAGCACAACACAGTGAATGTATAAACAGACAGTCAGCAAGCAGCCAGTAAGTAACACAGTCAGTCAGTCATGCAGTCAGTCAGTCAGTCAGTCATTCATTCATCCATTCATCCATCCATTCATCCATTCATTCATCCATCCATCCATCCATTCATCCATTCATCCATTCATCCATCCATCCATTCATCCATCCATCCATCCATTCATCCATTCATCCATTCATTCATCCATTCATTCATCCATCCATTCATCCATCCATTCATTCATTCATCCATTCATCCATTCATCCATTCATCCATCCATTCATCCATTCATTCATTCATTCATTCATTCATTCATTCATTCATTCATTCATTCATTCAGTCAGTCAGTCAGTCAGTCAGTCAGTCAGTCAGTCAGTCAGTCAGTCAGTCAGTCAGTCAGTCAGTCAACCAATTATTATTAATCAGTCAGTAGTCAGTCAGTCATTCCATCATTCATTTGGTCAGTCAGTTAATCAACCAGTCAGTCAGTCAGTCAGTCAGTCAATCACACAGTCATTCACTCGGTCGGTCGGTCATTCATTCAATCATTCAGTCAGTCAGTCAGTAAGTCATTTCATCATTCATTCGGTCAGTTAGACATACCTGTATAGTTATGCGCGTACACTAGCAGTCATACAATCAGACATATCTGTATAGATATGCGCGTACACTAGCAGTCATATAGTCAGACATACCTGTATAGATATGCGCGTACACTAGCAGTCATACAGTCAGACATACCTGTATAGATATGCGCGTACACTAGCAGTCATACAGTCAGACATACCTGTATAGATATGCGCGTACACTAGCAGTCATATAGTCAGACATACCTGTATAGATATGCGCGTACACTAGCAGTGATACAGTCAGACATACCTGTATAGATATGCGCGTACACTAGCAGTCATACAGTCAGACATACCTGTATAGATATGCGCGTACACTAGCAGTCATATAGTCAGACATACCTGTATAGATATGTGCGTACACTAGCAGTCATACAATCAGACATACCTGTATAGATATGCGCGTACACTAGCAGTCATACAGTCAGACATACCTGTATAGATATGCGCGTACACTAGCAGTCATACAGTCAGACATACCTGTATAGATATGCGCGTACACTAGTCATATAGTCAGACATACCTGTATAGATATGCGCGTACACTAGCAGTCATACAGTCAGACATACATGTATAGATATGCGCGTACACTAGCAGTCATAGTCAGACATACCTGTATAGATATGCGCGTACACTAGCAGTCATACAGTCAGACATACCTGTATAGATATGCGCGTACACTAGCAGTCATACAGTCAGACATACCTGTATAGATATGCGCGTACACTAGCAGTCATACAGTCAGACATACCTGTATAGATATGCGCGTACACTAGCAGTCATACAATCAGACATATCTGTATAGATATGCGCGTACACTAGCAGTCATATAGTCAGACATACCTGTATAGATATGCGAGTACACTAGCAGTCATACAGTCAGACATACCTGTATAGATATGCGCGTACACTAGCAGTCATACAGTCAGACATACCTGTATAGATATGCGCGTACACTAGCAGTCATAGTCAGACATACCTGTATAGATATGCGCGTACACTAGCAGTCATACAGTCAGACATACCTGTATAGATATGCGCGTACACTAGCAGTCATACAGTCAGACATACCTGTATAGATATGCGCGTACACTAGCAGTCATACAGTCAGACATACATGTATAGATATGCGCGTACACTAGCAGTCATACAGTCAGACATACCTGTATAGATATGCGCGTACACTAGCAGTCATACAGTCAGACATATCTGTATAGATATGCGCGTACACTAGCAGTCATACAGTCAGACATACCTGTATAGATATGCGCGTACACTAGCAGTCATACAGTCAGACATACCTGTATAGATATGCGCGTACACTAGCAGTCATACAGTCAGACATATCTGTATAGATATGCGCGTACACTAGCAGTCATACAGTCAGACATACCTGTATAGATATGCGCGTACACTAGCAGTCATACAGTCAGACATACCTGTATAGATATGCGCGTACACTAGCAGTCATACAGTCAGACATACCTGTATAGATATGCGCGTATACTAGCAGTCATACAGTCAGACATACCTGTATAGATATGCGCGTACACTTCTGGGCTGCAGTTTGATGGCCTCGTTACAGCTCATGATTCCCTTACTGCATCGGTTCTTCATCCCATAATAAGCTGCGCGACTGAGGAACGCCTAGAGAGAATTCCACAGCAATAATTAGCATAATTTCATGAGATCGTATCTCTGATATCAACACGGTAGTCAGCCAATCAGAGCGCGCGGAAATTTAAATTAATTTAAAAATAAACTTTACCGAAAAAACCCCAGATACTACAAAAAAAAATCAAAAAAAATTCAAAATAATATCTATCGAAAAAACAACAACAACAACAACACAGAAACAGATGGAGGAAATTAAAATTAATTTGAAAATAAACTTTACCGGAAAAAAAACCAGAAACTAAAAAAAAAAAATTTAACAGAAACTGAAAAATTATAATTAAAATATAATAATTAAAAATAATAATTAAAAAATAATTAAGAATAATATCTATCGAAAAAACAACAACACAGAAACAGATGAAGGAAATTAAAATTAATTGGAAAATAAACCTTACCGGAAAAAAAACCCAGAAACTAAAAAAATATAATTTTTTTTACAGAAACTGAAAAATAATTAAAAATAATAGCGATCGAAAAAACCCAGAAACACAGAAACAGATGAAGGAAATTAAAATTAATTGGAAAATAAACTTTACCGAGAAAAAAGAGAAACTAAAAAAAAAGTCGATGGGACTGTGACTTGAACGAGCGATAATTAGCTACATTTTATACAAAACACTAAAAATCGACCATACACCCAGACTTAAATGCCGAGTCACCGTATGTTACGTATAGGACGAAGATTTCAGCCTCATCCGCGCTATCGGGTAGTACACAATCAGCGAAGTAGTCAAAGAGGGAGGGAACAGTCGTATCCTAGTCCTAAATGACTGCCCCTTACCACTTCAAGCTATCTGTACTTCCGATTGTTTTCGAGGGTTAATTTAGTAGTCTATCGTGTAACGGTTATTGTTATGGAAATTTATCGACTAACGTAGCCCTCTGGAAATACGCTGGACCTCGACGCCAGCGACCCGGGGGTCGACTCTCCGTGGACACCAACTTTTTTTAACGTATTTTTTTCTTTTACGTTTTTTTCTTGTCTTTTTTTTGCTTTGCAAAATGACCATACTAACATTTGAGGTTCAAAGAACTTTTAAGAATTAGAACAAAAATATGTTAAACATTTTATTAACATTGTAAGAAGCATTGAGACTTCAGTTATCATTATTATTAAAAATACTTTTCGACTCAATCTACCGATATTTCGGACGTTAGTCCCAGTTTAACCGCTAGTTTTATAGAAATATTTTAAAATATGGTATTAAAATATCAGAGTCTTAGTTCCTTTATGACTATAAATCAAAGTGATTGGTTTTTGTACACACATATTTAAATGTAGAAAACGAGAACGAGTAGTCTAATTGTTTTAGTAGAAACCAACTAGCATACTACCTTCGAATTTATACCAATATTTATTGATTGTTCGATTTGTTTGTGTTCAAAACGCCGGCCTTTTCGCTACTCACTATCTATCACTCAATAGATAGTGAGTACGTTAGCCAATCAGATTGCAGGATTCGTGATAGTATGCTAGTTGGTTTCTACTAATTGTACGAGTACACCAAAGGGGTTCTAATGGTGAAATAAAACGAAATTCGATTTTTTGTGACTGTCCGTAGTCAGCCAATCAGAGCGCGCGTTATATCGCCAATACCTGAAATAGTTTGGTATAGTCAGCCAATCAGAGGGCGCGTTATATCGCCAATACCTGAAATAGTATGGTAGGCAGCCAATCAGAGCGCGCGTTACATCGCCAATACCTGAAATAGTTTAGGATTGATAGCAAGTGCTCGGTTAAAGTCATGGATTCCTCTTGTGTAGCGTAGTTTCATCTTGGTTAAGCCTCTCTGGTAAAATGCCTGAAATGTTAAAAAAACACGTGACACTCCATATATGGAATACAAGTGCTTCTACTTCCGGTGAAGCTCCTTATATATGCATTTTCTCCAAGTTTATTGTATTGTATTGTATTGTATATATAGAATATAAGTAATTTTACATCCGGTGACACTCCATATATGGAATACAAGTGATCCTACTTCCGCCGACACTCCATATATAGAATAGAAGTAATTTTACATCCGGTGACACTCCATATATGGAATACAAGTGATCCTACTTCCGCCGACACTCCATATATAGAATAGAAGTAATTTTACATCCGGTGACACTCCATATATGGAATACAAGTGGTCCTACTTCCGGTACATCCGGTGACACTCCATATATGAAATGATAAGAAATCAATTTCCGGTAAAATCTCCAAATATGGGTTGTTATTCCATATATGGTGTTCATACCTCGGCGTATTCAGGGTTGACTTTGATAGCATTGTTGAAGGCGTCAAGACCGTTGTGATGTTCAAATAGTTCTGAGTGACAGATGCCAATCAAGAAGTAGACTGGTGCCGCCTCCAATGGCATGGCGATGCGAGCATTCCAAGGAGTCTTAATAAAACATGTTATATTCAGTATGTTGGACGAGAAGAACTGGGACTAAAGATTGTGCGCTTTGCATGATGGGACTATTACTGTCATTGATATCTAAGAACGTCGGTGCGTATTTAAAGGGGCACTGTCACGACGCGCGCATGCGTCAATTTTAATGATATTCAGAGATTTTAATGATATGCAGAAGTCAACGAACTCGTCTGTTTACGAAGAGAATCGCGCTAGTAAATTTCAATGTTGTGTTTTGAAAGTGTTTTACGATCAAGTTTTCGCAGAGTGCTTCCAAGTTATTCAGAATATACAACCTTTACAGCGTGTGACCTAAATATTTCATGAAATAAGTACTTATTATGGCGACTTCTGATGAAGGAACGTCGATAAATAGCAGACAATCCGAGGTGACAACTCAGGTCTCAGATGAAGTTATTCACATTTCACATCGCTAAAAACCAAGTCCGTATTACTTCTTTGCTTCAAAAAAGACTAACGAAGATGTACATGTCACTACTGTATAAGGTACTCGTGTTTTCTTAAATTGTAAGAGTACAAAAGAGTGCAAAAAGAAATGCACAATATAATTCCCGTGTGAAAAGTATGAAGGTCAATCTCAACTGAGTTCTCTTTGTCGTTGTGTCACTACTTCTAAACCTCACGCAGAAATAAAAACTCATACAATATGACAGTTGTTTGCAATAGCTTCAGTTCATATGAACTCGAAGGAATACATTATGATGTATACAACTGAGTTCTTTTTGAGAACATAATAATTCTAGTGAATATAAGTCAATGAACTCGTTGTCAAACATTGTTGTTGTCATTCGGAATATTTTCCTACCTCCTTTGGTACTCCAGAGCTGTTAAAGAGAAGTATAGCGAACTCAGAATCTGTAGTATAACCGTATTCTATCTTTCCAGTAAACCAAAACTTATAAATCTGTCGCCTGAATACATTCGTTGTCAACCACTACTTCCCGGCGGCCGCCATGAGAAGCCATCGCCATCGCTCTCGCCGATTAAATAAAAAGCGTATAAAATTGGACTTCAAACCAAAAATAACTACCTCCAAATACGAAACAACAATCAGTCTAAGTACTGAATAAGTATAATCTTCTAGAGTGCAAGGATTACAATGATATCATTCGATATATTAACACACTGAATTTGAATTTTCCTCGGGTCTCTTGAAAGCGTTGGTCAATGATTTCAAGATTGAAGCCAAGATTCGCGCATGCGCGTGTCGTGACAGTGCCCCTTTAAGGTTCAGTTTTTCAGTAATATTTTGAACACTGAATTTACTTTACAAAGCTGCAGCAGCAGCATCATATATCATCATCATCATCATTAGCATCATCATCATCATCATCCAGCATCATCATTAGAATCATCATATATCATCATCATCATCATCTCAGGGAGATCCAATTTAGTCCAATAAAGTTGTATCGTATTGTATCATCAGCATCATTAGCATCAACATCAATAGCATCATTTCTTACCATAATCTCGATGGATTTCTTAAAGCTTTCTATCGCGTCTGCAAACCTTTTCGCTTTCATGTTAGTTTTACCAAGAAGAACGAATAACTGGGCTGATGGTCTGACGCGGGTTGCTCGGTCGAGAACCTTGATGGCCTGGTGACCACATAAAGTACAAAATAAACCAGGAAGCAGTTCAAACACACGGACAGGTACGGGCCTTACACGGACAGGTACGAGCCTTACACGGACAGGTACGAGCTTTACACGGGCAGGTACGAGCCTTACACGGACATGTACGAACCTTACACGGACAGGTACGAGCAATACACGGACAGGTACGAGCAATACACGGACAGGTACGAGCAATACACGGACATGTACGAGCCTTACACGGACAGGTACGAGCAATACACGGACATGTACGAGCCTTACACGAACAGGTACGAGCCTTACACGGACAGGTACGAGCCTTACACGGACAGGTACGAGCCTTACACGGACAGGACATATACGAGCCTTACACGGACAGGTACGAGCCTTACACGGACAGGTACGAGCCTTACACGGACAGGTACGAGCCTTACACGGACAGGTACTAGCCTTACACGGACAGGTACGAGCCTTACACGGACAGGTACGAGTCTTACCAGATCAAAGTTCTTGAGGAAGCTCTGTACGACAGCTTGTTGAGTTGCTGACGCTCCAAGACCCTGGTTGAGTTTGGCTGCTTGTCTGTGAAGGATTAACAACAATCAGTTACAGACATAACGAAGTTCGCAACATCTACAACATACTTACTTGACGTGGTAGCTGGCCAGGTCGAGCTTTTTTTGTTCAAGAAGAAGTTTTCCCTTCAATGGTAAGAAAGTTAGATTAGGAAGGAAAAGAGAATAAAAGAAGGACAAGAGGGAGGAAGGAATGAAGGGAGAGAAGGAAGAGCGGATGTAGGGAGGGAGGAAGTGAGGGAGGAAGCGATGGAGGAGGGAAGTAATGAAGAGAGATAGTAAGGGTTGGAGGAACGAACGACGAAACGAGGGAAGATACAAGAAAAGCAAGATAGGAAGGAAGGATGGATGGGAGGGAGGAAAAGATGACCACCCAATACTCACCCTAGCCATGTGGTAGTCTGGTACGTCAGGTCTGACGTGTATGACACGTGTATAGTCCATAACAGCCTCTTGTAACTATTAGCAACATACAAATCGAGTATAAATCGAGTAACTTCTGTCGAAAAGTGTTGTGTGGCTGCCCCCACCAAATTCCATATTTGGTAACGAATCCCATATTTGGTGTGGAGATTCCATATATAATAACAAAAACTCCATATTTGGTAATGAATTCCATACTCCATATTTGGTAATAAAATTCCATATTTGGCAACGATTCCCATATTTGGTGTGGAAATTCCATATTTAATAACAAAAACTCCATATTTGGTAATGAATTCCCCATATTTGGTAATAAAATTCCATATTTGGTAATGAATCCCATATTTGGTGAGGAAATTCCATATTTAATAACAAAAACTCCATATTTGGTAATGAATTCCATACTCCATATTTGGTAATAAAATTCCATACTCCATATTTGGTATTACAATTCTATATTTGGTATTGACTATTAATTACCATTCCCGTCCTCTGGAAGGCCTCTGCTCTACATATACGCGCTCTGATGTATGTAGGATCCACGTGTATGGCTGACGTATACTGACGGATAGCCCTGGGTTACAATAAAAAAAGTAATTGGGTTCCCTGTGGTATTGAATATTCCCATCGGGAATAAACGTCATGTAGTATCACATCAGTTGGATTGTAATGTTTTGGGTTAGTGGAAATACAAATATATATCACACACGAAGTACTTACCTTTGATACATATTGAACTTAATTATGTAAATGAGGCCAAGGTTGACATGTGCACAAGCCAGGTATGGGTCCAGTTCAAGAGCTGCTTCAAAGTCAGGGATGGCGTCCTCCCATCTAAACACACACTCAACATTAGTTCAACATATACAATGATAAGTATAAGAGCTGCTTCAAAGTCAGGGATGGCGTCATCTAAACACACACTCAACATTAGTTCAACATATACAATGATATTTATAAGAGCTGCTTCAAAAATCAGGGATGGCGTCATCTAAACACACACTCAACATTAGTTCAACATATACAATGATAAGTATAAGAGCTGCTTCAAAGTCAGGGATGGCGTCATCTAAACACACACTCAACATTAGTTCAACATATACAATGATAAGTATAAGAGCTGCTTCAAAGTCAGGGATGGCGTCATCTAAACACACACTCAACATTAGTTCAACATATACAATGATAAGCATAAGAGCTGCTTCAAAGTCAGGGATGGCGTCATCTAAACACACACTCAACATTAGTTCAACATATACAATGATAAGTATAAGAGCTGCTTCAAAGTCAGGGATGGCGTCCTCCCATCTAAACACACACTCAACATTAGTTCAACATATACAATGATAAGTATAAGAGCTGCTTCAAAGTCAGGGATGGCGTCATCTAAACACACACTCAACATTAGTTCAACATATACAATGATAAGTATAAGAGCTGCTTCAAAGTCAGGGATGGCGTCATCTAAACACACACTCAACATTAGTTCAACATATACAATGATAAGTATAAGAACTGCTTCAAAGTCAGGGATGGCGTCATCTAAACACACACTCAACATTAGTTCAACATATACAATGATAAGTATAAGAACTGCTTTAAAGTCAGGGATGACGTCATCTAAACACACACTCAACATTAGTTCAACATATACAATGATAAGTATAAGAACTGCTTCAAAGTCAGGGATGGCGTCATCTAAACACACACTCAACATTAGTTCAACATATACAATGATAAGTATAAGAACTGCTTCAAAGTCAGGGATGGCGTCATCTAAACACACACTCAACATTAGTTCAACATATACAATGATAAGTATAAGAACTGCTTTAAAGTCAGGGATGGCGTCATCTAAACACACACTCAACATTAGTTCAACATATACAATGATAAGTATAAGAACTGCTTCAAAGTCAGGGATGGCGTCATCTAAACACACACTCAACATTAGTTCAACATATACAATGATAAGTATAAGAACTGCTTCAAAGTCAGGGATGGCGTCCTCCCATCTAAACACACACTCAACATTAGTTCAACATATACAATGATAAGTATAAGAACTGCTTCAAAGTCAGGGATGGCGTCATCTAAACACACACTCAACATTAGTTCAACATATACAATGATAAGTATAAGAGCTGCTTCAAAGTCAGGGATGGCGTCCTCCCATCTAAACACACACTCAACATTAGTTCAACATATACAATGATAAGTATAAGAACTGCTTCAAAGTCAGGGATGGCGTCATCTAAACACACACTCAACATTAGTTCAACATATACAATGATAAGCATAAGAACTGCTTCAAAGTCAGGGATGGCGTCATCTAAACACACACTCAACATTAGTTCAACATATACAATGATAAGTATAAGAGCTGCTTTAAAGTCAGGGATGACGTCATCTAAACACACACTCAACATTAGTTCAACATATACAATGATAAGTATAAGAGCTGCTTCAAAGTCAGGGATGGCGTCATCTAAACACACACTCAACATTAGTTCAACATATACAATGATAAGTATAAGAGCTGCTTCAAAGTCAGGGATGGCGTCATCTAAACACACACTCAACATTAGTTCAACATATACAATGATAAGTATAAGAACTGCTTCAAAGTCAGGGATGGCGTCATCTAAACACACACTCAACATTAGTTCAACATATACAATGATAAGTATAAGAACTGCTTCAAAGTCAGGGATGGCATCATCTAAACACACACTCAACATTAGTTCAACATATACAATGATAAGTATAAGAGCTGCTTCAAAGTCAGGGATGGCGTCATCTAAACACACACTCAACATTAGTTCAACATATACAATGATAAGTATAAGAGCTGCTTTAAAGACAGGGATGACGTCATCTAAACACACACTCAACATTAGTTCAACATATACAATGATAAGTATAAGAACTGCTTCAAAGTCAGGGATGGCGTCATCTAAACACACACTCAACATTAGTTCAACATATACAATGATAAGTATAAGAACTGCTTCAAAGTCAGGGATGGCGTCATCTAAACACACACTCAACATTAGTTCAACATATACAATGATAAGTATAAGAACTGCTTTAAAGTCAGGGATGACGTCATCTAAACACACACTCAACATTAGTTCAACATATACAATGATAAGTATAAGAGCTGCTTCAAAGTCAGGGATGGCGTCATCTAAACACACACTCAACATTAGTTCAACATATACAATGATAAGTATAAGAACTGCTTCAAAGTCAGGGATGGCATCATCTAAACACACACTCAACATTAGTTCAACATATACAATGATAAGTATAAGAACTGCTTCAAAGTCAGGGATGGCGTCATCTAAACACACACTCAACATTAGTTCAACATATACAATGATAAGTATAAGAACTGCTTCAAAGTCAGGGATGGCGTCATCTAAACACACACTCAACATTAGTTCAACATATACAATGATAAGTATAAGAGCTGCTTTAAAGTCAGGGATGACGTCATCTAAACACACACTCAACATTAGTTCAACATATACAATGATAAGTATAAGAACTGCTTCAAAGTCAGGGATGACGTCATCTAAACACACACTCAACATTAGTTCAACATATACAATGATAAGTATAAGAGCTGCTTCAAAGTCAGGGATGGCATCATCTAAACACACACTCAACATTAGTTCAACATATACAATGATAAGTATAAGAGCTGCTTCAAAGTCAGGGATGGCGTCATCTAAACACACACTCAACATTAGTTCAACATATACAATGATAAGTATAAGAGCTGCTTCAAAGTCAGGGATGGCATCATCTAAACACACACTCAACATTAGTTCAACATATACAATGATAAGTATAAGAGCTGCTTCAAAGTCAGGGATGGCATCATCTAAACACACACTCAACATTAGTTCAACATATACAATGATAAGTATAAGAGCTGCTTTAAAGTCAGGGATGACGTCATCTAAACACACACTCAACATTAGTTCAACATATACAATGATAAGTATAAGAGCTGCTTCAAAGTCAGGGATGGCGTCATCTAAACACACACTCAACATTAGTTCAACATATACAATGATAAGTATAAGAGCTGCTTTAAAGTCAGGGATGGCGTCATCTAAACACACACTCAACATTAGTTCAACATATACAATGATAAGTATAAGAGCTGCTTCAAAGTCAGGGATGGCGTCATCTAAACACACACTCAACATTAGTTCAACATATACAATGATAAGTATAAGAGCTGCTTCAAAGTCAGGGATGGCGTCATCTAAACACACACTCAACATTAGTTCAACATATACAATGATAAGTATAAGAGCTGCTTCAAAGTCAGGGATGGCATCATCTAAACACACACTCAACATTAGTTCAACATATACAATGATAAGTATAAGAGCTGCTTCAAAGTCAGGGATGGCGTCATCTAAACACACACTCAACATTAGTTCAACATATACAATGATAAGTATAAGAGCTGCTTTAAAGTCAGGGATGACGTCATCTAAACACACACTCAACATTAGTTCAACATATACAATGATAAGTATAAGAGCTGCTTCAAAGTCAGGGATGGCGTCATCTAAACACACACTCAACATTAGTTCAACATATACAATGATAAGTATAAGAGCTGCTTTAAAGTCAGGGATGGCGTCATCTAAACACACACTCAACATTAGTTCAACATATACAATGATAAGTATAAGAGCTGCTTCAAAGTCAGGGATGGCGTCATCTAAACACACACTCAACATTAGTTCAACATATACAATGATAAGTATAAGAGCTGCTTCAAAGTCAGGGATGGCGTCATCTAAACACACACTCAACATTAGTTCAACATATACAATGATAAGTATAAGAGCTGCTTTAAAGTCAGGGATGGCGTCATCTAAACACACACTCAACATTAGTTCAACATATACAATGATAAGTATAAGAGCTGCTTCAAAGTCAGGGATGGCGTCATCTAAACACACACTCAACATTAGTTCAACATATACAATGATAAGTATAAGAGCTGCTTCAAAGTCAGGGATGGCGTCATCTCAACACACACTCAACATTAGTTCAACATATACAATGATAAGTATAAGAGCTGCTTCAAAGTCAGGGATGACGTCATCTAAACACACACTCAACATTAGTTCAACATATACAATGATAAGTATAAGAGCTGCTTCAAAGTCAGGGATGGCGTCATCTAAACACACACTCAACATTAGTTAAACATATACAATGATAAGTATAAGAGCTGCTTCAAAGTCAGGGATGGCGTCATCTAAACACACACTCAACATTAGTTCAACATATACAATGATAAGTATAAGAACTGCTTCAAAGTCAGGGATGGCGTCCTCCCATCTAAACACACACTCAACATTAGTTCAACATATACAATGATAAGTATAAGAGCTGCTTCAAAGTCAGGGATGGCGTCATCTAAACACACACACTCAACATTAGTTCAACATATACAATGATAAGTATAAGAGCTGCTTTAAAGTCAGGGATGACGTCATCTAAACACACACTCAACATTAGTTCAACATATACAATGATAAGTATAAGAGCTGCTTCAAAGTCAGGGATGGCGTCATCTAAACACACACTCAACATTAGTTCAACATATACAATGATAAGTATAAGAGCTGCTTCAAAGTCAGGGATGGCGTCATCTAAACACACACTCAACATTAGTTCAACATATACAATGATAAGTATAAGAGCTGCTTTAAAGTCAGGGATGGCGTCATCTAAACACACACTCAACATTAGTTCAACATATACAATGATAAGTATAAGAGCTGCTTCAAAGTCAGGGATGGCGTCATCTAAACACACACTCAACATTAGTTCAACATATACAATGATAAGTATAAGAGCTGCTTCAAAGTCAGGGATGGCGTCATCTAAACACACACTCAACATTAGTTCAACATATACAATGATAAGTATAAGAGCTGCTTCAAAGTCAGGGATGACGTCATCTAAACACACACTCAACATTAGTTCAACATATACAATGATAAGTATAAGAGCTGCTTCAAAGTCAGGGATGGCGTCCTCCCATCTAAACACACACTCAACATTAGTTCAACATATACAATGATAAGTATAAGAGCTGCTTCAAAGTCAGGGATGGCGTCATCTAAACACACACTCAACATTAGTTAAACATATACAATGATAAGTATAAGAGCTGCTTCAAAGTCAGGTATGACGTCATCTAAACACACACTCAACATTAGTTAAACATATACAATGATAAGTATAAGAACTGCTTCAAAGTCAGGGATGGCGTCATCTAAACACACACTCAACATTAGTTAAACATATACAATGATAAGTATAAGAACTGCTTCAAAGTCAGGGATGGCGTCCTCCCATCTAAACACACACTCAACATTAGTTCAACATATACAGGTGACAACCTCTTGTAAACGACCACCTTACCTGACAACAAGGGTGGTTGCTTACGAGAGGTTCCACTATATCTAAGTCAAACACTGTAATTATTACCTCTTGTAAGCGACCACCTCCCATAAACGACCACCTTACCCGACAACAAGGGTGGTTGCTTACGAGAGGTTCCACTATATCTAAGTCAAACACTGTAATTATTACCTCTTGTAAGCGACCACCTCCCATAAACGACCACCTTACCCGACAACAAGGGTGGTCGCTTACGAGAGGTTCGACTGTATATTAACGCTCTAGTATACACCATAAAGTATCACCTTTTAAGATCTGTGTATAAGATCCCTCGATGTAAATATGCATTCACATTATCAACACTGCTATCAAGTAGAAGTGAGACACTCAGGTCCTGTAAGGCACGACGGGGATCGATTCTGTCGAACACAAAGCAGTAAATTAACAATGGAATGTGTAAGAACCTCACAACTGATGTAAGAATTTTTCTCTTCCCGTTTCCAAAACTCTCTGTTCTAAAGTTACTGCGAGGTACAGTGGTTTATGCGCGCAAAGGATTGTGGTAGAATGTACTGATCGCAGGGGAGGGGGAGGGGGGCACAACCTTCCCACTCTACCAAGAGGTTCTCCGGTCCTACCCCCCCTAAGGCTGAGTGTGCCACAGTTAATATATATATATCTCACTATCAAGAGGTTCTCCGGTCCTACCCCCTCTAAGGCTGAGTGTGCCACAGTTAATTATATATATATCAATACATGATTTTACAATAACTAACATTGTTAGGGTTGTAATGTATGGTGGATAGTTAATATATCTATCTAACTTACTTTCGTAGAATACAGGCTCTATGGTACAGGGCTACAGCATTGTTAGGGTTGTAGTGTATGGCCGCTGAGAAGTCACGTAGAGAATAATCAAACTGACTCTGTAGAATAACAAAATACGATGATTCTTTTCACCATTGATTTATCTTCTGTCTGTCTATCTGACTGACTGACTGACTGACTGACTGACTGACTGACAGACTGACAGACTGACTGACTGACTGATTGACTGACTGACTGACTGACTGACTGACAGACAGACAGACTGACTGACTGACTGACAGACTGACTGACAGACAGACAGACAGACAGACAGACAGACAGACAGACAGACAGACAGACTGACAGACTGACAGACTGACTGACAGACAGACAGACTGACAGACTGACAGACTGACTGACTGACTGACTGACTGACTGACTGACTGACTGACTGCATGACTGCATGACTGCATGACTGACTGACTGACTGACTGACTGACAGACTGACAGACTGACTGACTGACAGACAGACAGACAGACAGACAGACAGACAGACAGACTGACTGACTGACAGACAGACAGACAGACAGACAGACAGACTGACTGACTGACTGACTGACTGACTGACTGACTGACTGACTGACTGACTGACTGACTGACTGACTGACTGACTGACTGACTGTATGACTAACTGTCTGTCTGTCTGACGGAAGGACTGACTTACCATTTTATTATACACACGTCCCCGGTAGGTATAAGCGAGTGAATCACATGGATCTTGCCGTAGAATAGTATTAAAGTCAGTAATAGCACCAGACCAGTTCCTAATACAAGAATACAAGCAACAAATTACGAACATATCGCTTAGCGATAACAAGGTTGATAATGGTGATGGTGGTGATGATGATGACGATGATGTTAATGAAAAAACACCAGACAAATTCAGAATAAGTAACAAGGTAAGGGAGAATCGTACTCATTGTTGAAGTGAAACTTTCCAATCTCAAACATGGCTTCAGTTTTTCTGGGAAGGAGCTTCGCAGCGATACTGTAGTCTTCAAGAGCGAGCAACATGTCACCACGCTACAAAGAAAAATGAAAATTCTTGTATTCTGTTATCTCAGCCAAACACTGTAATTATGGTGGTCGATTACTAGAGGTTCAACTGTATCTAAGTCAAACACTGTAATTATTACCTCTTGTAAGCGACCACCTCTCATAAGCGACCACCTTACCTGACAACAAGGGTGGTCGATTACTAGAGGTTCAACTGTATCTAAGTCAAACACTGTAATTATTACCTCTTGTAAGCGACCACCTCTCATAAGCGACCACCTTACCTGACAACAAGGGTGGTCGATTACTAGAGGTTCGACTGTATCTAAGTCAAACACTGTAATTATTACCTCTTGTAAGCGACCACCTCCCATAAGCGACCACCTTACCTGACAACAAGGGTGGTCGCTTACGAGAGGTTCGACTGTATCTAAGTCAAACACTGTAATTATTACCTCTTGTAAGCGACCACCTCCCATAAGCGACCACCTTACCTGACAACAAGGGTGGTCGCTTACAAGAGGTTCGACTGTATCTAAGTCAAACACTGTAATTATTACCTCTTGTAAGCGACCACCTCCCATAAGCGACCACCTTACCTGACAACAAGGGTGGTCACTTACAAGAGGTTCGACTGTATCTAAGTCAAACACTGTAATTATTACCTCTTGTAAGCGACCACCTCCCATAAGTGACCACCTTACCTGACAACAAGGGTGGTCGCTTACAAGAGGTTCGACTGTATCTAAGTCAAACACTGTAATTATTACCTCTTGTAAGCGACCACCTCCCATAAGCGACCACCTTACCTGACAACAAGGGTGGTCGATTACTAGAGGTTCAACTGTATCTAAGTCAAACACTGTAATTATTACCTCTTGTAAGCGACCACCTCCCATAAGCGACCACCTTACCTGACAACAAGGGTGGTCACTTACGAGAGGTTCGACTGTATCTCAGTCAAACACTGTAATTATTACCTCTTGTAAATGACCACCTCCCATAAGCGACCACCTTATCTGACAACAGCGGTCACGTGATCAGTGATTACGTCACTGAAATATTACGTCACACTCACCATTCTAAACATGGTTGCTCGTTGATAATACGTCTCTACGTCACTAGGGTTCAGTTTGATGGCCTGAAAAGCAAGTCAAGTTAGTACAGTATTACACAATGCGCATGCTCGGTAATGAAGACTGCTGACCTGAGAGTAGTTCACTATAGCCATTGTTGCGTCTCCCTGTTGACGGTAAAGCTCGGCTCTGCGTAAAAATGAAAATAAAGATCATATTTACACCATGTTCACATACTGTTATACGTCAGCAGGAGTGCATTAGTAGTAGCGTCCGTCTCCCATATACAAACATCAAGAGCTCCAGACTTTCGGTACGCACGCAATGCATTATGAGATTATTACAAAGGAAAATTGAGCACCAATTCTAGACACAGGGAGCCCAAGCTATGTTTTTGCTCACTTGGTGCTCACTTTTCCTTTGTAATAATCTCACAATGCATTGCGCGCGTACCGGAAGTCTGGAACTCTTGATGCTTGTATAGAGTATGTGTCACAGCGCGTTAGATTTTCAAGCCATTTTTATATCAGTATTTCGCTCGTAAAACACCTTGACCAATCAGAGCAGGGATAATTCAGCCAATCAGAACTCACTAATTCTGTCACACGACTAATGGGCTCCTGCCGTCAGTAAGGTTTACCTGGATCTGTATGCGCGAGCCTGGTTCCCATTATTCTTGATAATAAACGTTAAGTCATCTAACGCAGCCTGTCAGACAACAATCAATGAAGTGATAATAGAACACAATAACGCCTTGGGGGGGGGGGGGGGGGTACTCAGGGATACTTGGGGGAGGGATACTCAGGGATACTTGGGGGGTACTCAGGGCTACTTGGGGGGGGGGGGGGGGTACTCAGGGATACTTGGGGGGAGGGGTACTCAGGGGTACTTGGGGGGGGGGGGAGTACTCAGGGATACTTGGGGGGAGGGGTACTCAGGGATACTTGGGGGGGGGGGGTACTCAGGGATACTTGGGGGGGGGGGGGGGGGGGTACTCAGGGATACTTGGGGGGGGGGGGGGGGTACTCAGGGATACTTGGGGGGAGGGGTACTCAGGGGTACTTGGGGGGGGGGGGGTACTCAGGGATACTTGGGGGGAGGGGTACTCAGGGGTACTTGGGGGGGGGGGTGTACTCAGGGATACTTGGGGGAGGGGGGGGGATACTTGGGGGGGTACTTGGGGGGGGGGGGGGGGGGGGTACTCAGGGATACTTGGGGGCAGGGGGGTACTCAGGGATACTTGGGGGCCAGGGCGAGTCAAGGATACTTGGGGGGGGGGGGGGGGAGGCTGGGGGGTACTAGGGTTAATTGGGGGAGGGGCACTCAGGGATACTTCGAGGAGTAGGAGGGAGGGGGGTTTAGTAATTGTTGTTTTAACTGTCAGTAGTACTGACCTTTTTATTGTTCTGTACGAGGTGCAGTAGATGTCTGTGCCAGTATGTGTCCAGTAACATACTCTCCAACTCAATCGATCTGGAAGGGAACAGAAAAGAAAATCATCCTCTGGGCATAGACCCATTCAAACACATTAGAGATCGTAACATGAAGTAAATTTTGATTGATGATATTATTGTACGCGAGTGATAATTCAAAGGGCGTGGCTTGCCCCCTTATCCATCACATACTCTCAAACTGAATAATAGTTATATTATTCATAATCACCACCATCATCATAACTTACTTACTTATTACCATCATCATCATCCTCATCATCGCCACCATCATCATCAGCAGCATCATCATCATTCTAACATTCACTTACTTATTCAGATCATCCCACGACTTCTTTAGTTCACCAATCTAAAACAAAGACATTTATGTACTGAACCACTGAACGAGGTTAAGATGAGGTCTATAAATAATTGAACCATAAAAATAGAATAGAATAGAATACCTTTATTTAAACAGGGTATCTCATTCAGTAAACATAACAACTGTTATCCAGAGGTCCTATATAACTTAGATAAAGAATGTATACAGAAATGAAAGTGTTACCTTTCTGTAGATGGCGCCTCTGCGACAAAGATGAAAAGCCTGCGTTTCTTTCTTCGTAGTTTCCTCGATCAACAAAGTCAAATTCTCTGTTTCTTGGATCAACAACTGAATATAAAAAAACAATATGTTTCCATGGGAACGGGCATGACGTAAGCACAAGGATCAAAATGTTCCCATTTCTTGTGCTTATGCATGTGTCAGGCTCATATTCACATGTCACATCTTTAAATAATCATTATTAGAGTCGTTTTCATATGAATGAATGAATGAATGAATGAATGAATGGATGATTGAATGAATGAATGAATGAATGAATGAATGAATGAATGAATGAATGAATGAATGAATGAATGAATGAATGAATGAATGAATGAATGAATGAATGAATGAAACCTTTATTTAAGCACAAAATTAT